>JAGDYQ010000017.1:3507684-3653917 GCA_021962125.1 Bulinus truncatus | reverse complement strand
AAGTCGAGGGCGGAGAAAAAAAGTTTAGATCGATAAATACTTCCAGGCAGGCCCGTAGCCAGAGGGGGCTAGGGGGGCTGAGCCCCCCCCCCCGTGCATGACCTGAGCCCCCCCCTCCCGTGCACGATTTGAGTTTTTCGACACAATTTTAATAATAACGGCTATAAAACATCAATCATTTTGTTTAATAAATCAATAATAATAAAAACTTAAAAGTTTATATTTTGGCAATCATTCAGGCTATTTATATATACTTACATATACAGCTTATCTAATTTTTGGGCATAAAAGATTGAATCTTATTGAAGTTCACTTCTGGGTATTTTGGGCAGCATTGACATTTGGTGCTTCAACAGCCGTGTGTGAGAAGTTTCTCAACCCTCACACGAATGCTCACCACATATCGCAGATAAATGTTACAAAAGCGTCTAAGCAATCTTTTCCTGCTTGCATTTGAAAAAGATTTAACAGACAATCTGAATGCTGAAGCATTTTTAGAAAAATTCAGTGCTAAACCGAGGCCCGTAGCCAGGTCAAAGTAAGCAGGGAGGCACCAATACCCAGCAAGGGGGCACCTTTACTTTTTCTTTATTTTTTCCTCTTTTTCTTTTTTTTAAATGGGGGGGGGGGGGCACTTCACACCTAGCGGGGGGGGGGCACGGCTCCCCAGTGCCCCCCTTGGCTACGGGGCTGGCTAAGTCACGAAGTTTGCAAATTTGAAACATATAAGTTCGCAACAAGTGCCGACGAGTGGGGGGGGCAGGGGGCCAATGCCCAGGGGCCCGGCGAGTTTTAGGGACCCGGACTGAGCTGGCCAATCAACTTTTTAAAATATTAATATCAGCCCAGGGGCCCGAAATTTCTGTTGATTAGCCTGTTCGCCACCTTGTAATAGTTTTATATATTGATATCTTCTGAGGACAACTAGCAACTTAAATAAGTTAATAAAATAACATTGACTTCTGACTTTACTTTTATACATATGTATAATAAAATAATAAAGTACAAACTCCGTGATTTCTGAGTGATGTTATTTAATTTGCAAATTTACTTTTTAGCAGAATTAATTTTATTTTAAATTGAATAATTGCGACTGTTGTTGATAGATCTGTACTTTGTTTTCAATATTTTATAAGAAATATCACACAAATAGCTAAGCTACATTCGTGCATCTTTGTCGTTCTTCCCGGGTTGTACGTTAAACCAACAGTATAATAATATAAATCAGGTATCTATTATGTAACAATTGTTTAGCAGAACTATTGGTCAATATATTTATAACAGGAATCAGAAATTGCTCAGCCTAAATAAATTTTTATAATTAAAACTCTTTACTATTTAAATTATATTTAACAAAACTGCAACATGCCATGCATTATTAAAACGTATTTAAAATTATATATTTCTAATTAATAGCTAAACAATCGGTACTAAAATGCACCATTCCAGATATGGAACTGCAAAAAATTTCTTGGGGAGGGGACTCACTGAGATCCCTTCCCCAAACCCCTCCTCTCCGTTCGCAAGCTTTCGGCGCATCGCGCCTCCATTTTCGCCCCTCCCCCCGAACATTTCTTTTACCCCACCAGGGCGGATTTAGGGGGAGGGGCCTGGGGGCCCATGCCCCCCCCGTTATCGCAAGTTTAGGTAATACATCATTAAATTATCGAAATATTTTTTTGTTCTAAGACCAATTTTCAACAATGAAAACAGTTTTGCCCCCCCCCCCCCGGGGTCAATGTTTTGCCCCCCCCCCCCGTCAAAGTTGTCTAGATCCGCCCCGATCATTTCTTCGGCACCCCCCCCCCCCCGAAAAAAATTTCTTCGCCCCCCCCGCCCCCCGGGGTCAATGTATTGCCCCCCCCCCCGTCAAAGTTGTCTAGATCCGCCCCGATCATTTCTTCGGCACCCCCCCCCCGAAAAAAAATTTCTTCGCCCCCCCCCCCGAAAATGTCTTCGGCCCCCCCAATACAATATTCCTGGCTACGGGCCTGCTTCCAGGTCAATAGTTCGTTATCAGAGGCATGCTGTTGAATACCGGTAGCTTAAGGAGGGGGGGGAGAGGGGCATATGCATATCTTATCAGTGAGCAATACACATGAACAAACAACCTGACAGAAAATACATACATCAATAAATATATCTGTGTAATTTTACTCTATACGGAGGTTGTATTACTAGGGCGGGGGTAGGGAGGGGGGGAACGAGGTTGGCCTATTCGAGTATCAATATGCGTTGGATATGGTAATAGCTTCCCATTCAGGTAAGGGGGGGGGACTATAACTATTGCCCCAGACATCAACGGCAGGCCAAATATATATATATATATATATATATATATATATATATATATATGTGTGTGTGTGTGTGTGTGTGTTTGTGTGTGTGTCTAAACCATGTGTCCAATCATCTTTCATCCTTTCTTTCCGTCTGTCACTTAATCGGTATAAATTTTGGTCAAATTTGATAATATATAAACAAAATAAACCGTGCATTCCTATTTTTTAATTCATTTTTTTGCAAATGAAATAATCATACAGCATTCACTGGATTATAATGATTATCGGGTAGTTATGTTACTCAATCAGGGCCAAATATGTTTTTAACCAGGACCCTCAAAAACTTGACAATCTTTCTGCCTATGTTTTCAAACAAATGGCAACGCCTATGCATAGAGCCCCCCTCCCATCCTTAGAACGACTGTTACTCTTTTTTTTTTATAATTATTCTCATTTAAGTTCAAAGCTCTATAAAATTTAACGATCGCTTCACTAATTGTCTCCCCTGATCATATTTTTTTTTAATTTGTGTAGGCATTATGCTTGTGTTATACCCTTCTTATTGTCATAACAATGTCAACTCGGATTTAAGATGTTGGGGGGGGGGGATAATCTAGCCAATGCGGTCAGTTATTGACATCAAGTCATGTACTCTTTAGTTAAACCTGCCCTAGCAAACAACTTTCTGTACCACACGCCCTATTTTCCCTGTCATGTTGATGTCCCAGTGGGTGCTATGCTGCCAGTTTTAATGTGGCCAAATAGTAGTTCAGCCAAAACATTAACACACTGGGGAAAAAGAGAAATGATTGGCGCTTTTTAACTTTATACATTTTTGTGTCTTTTAATTTATTTTCTTGGCGTTGGGCTAACCACACAATCCTTTTATATCCTGTGGATAAAAAAAACGGACGAATTCCACGCTTCTTCTGCTACGGGGACTGATGGAACGTTTATTCACTTATTTCATTTTTTGTTCACTGATTGTGTATTGTCAATCTGTCCTGGTTTTAATTTATTTACCGTTTTTTTCCCTATTATTTTTTGTAGTATATTATTTATGCAAATTACTGTCACTAGAATAGTCTGTTTTCAAGGAAATATGTAATATTTCAAATCAATTAGGTAATATTGCTTTGGAACTAAGTGGGTCAAATAAATCTGAAATAAATAACAAATGTGAAATTTCATATATTCATTTGTTTCGGAGAGTATCATAAAATATTTTGGCTTGATATTTGTATGAACTCTCCTTCCTGGTCTATGAGACATGTCATGACCCAATGGGGATGGATCATTGGGGTTCTCTAGTCAGGAATAAAAACCCATTACTTACGAGGGTGGTGGTACTGTGGTCAATGAGGACTATCCGATACCGTAGTATTCACAGCTGGCGGTGGTGACTGATGTGGTCGGCACTCCGTCCCACTCAATCACACCTGCGCAGCCTGTCATTTCGGGCAGAGGGTACAGGCACACTACACCCTCCCCTCTGTCCGAGTGGCAGGAAAAACCCCTTTCCTCGCCATTCTGACCGATCGACAGTACACACACTCTGCTGGTCTGGCCAGTTTGAGTAATGATTAAAACCCATCTTTCTGCCATCCCTGCAGATGATAGCGGGAACACTCACGCCGCCGCTCTGTGGGGATGGCAGACGTGCATCAGCGCCGCCAACAATGCTGGTGTGGTAGGCTTACTACACCCTACCATGCTGGCAATGGCGGCGTTAAAAAAAAATCTGAAATAAATATTCAGTATATGAATTGGCAAGCTGCTCTAGTGTCAAATTGATAACTGAATGTCTTGTCAAATGAAACATGTACGATTGAATCTATTAACAAAATCCCAATTTTTTTTTAAATGTTACAAGAAGTACATTCTTACAAGATAGCCAATTTATGTATATAGCAGGGACTATTAATATGTGTTCCGATTGCACCATCTTTTTCGTGCACGGACCATTAGCCTGAACATGGTTACAACGCGTACACCGCACGATACGAAAACTACCTGCAAGGCAGACACACGGGTTAGACGATTATGCATTTAAAGAATACTGATCTGCTCTGCTTTGCTATTAATTGTTAATCTATTGATTCGTTTCTTTTTTATTTGGTCAACATACTAATTACAAATTTTGTTAGTAGACTTTGAGACGTTATTCTCCTCTCTGCCAGTCTATACGTCTGTCTGTTTTTATGCTTGCCCATATGGCTTTACATCCTATATTTACATGCATGCAATGGCGTAGCGGTGGGTGGGGGGTGCAAGAGGAGTATCATGCCCCGGGTGCAACTCACAAAGGGGGCGCTAAAGGGTATGTTTTTCATGTATATTTTATGGTTCTCAAATGGGGTGGGGGGGGGGGGGTGCGGCGCTAAAAAGGTATTTAGCCCCGGGTGCGAGTTTAGCTCGCTACGCCACTGCATGCATGGTTCCTGAACAGTCAACCTATACAATTATTTTTTCCAAATCTGTCACTAGCACGACCAGATTAACCATTAAGCATACAAGGCAAGGCTTTAGCCCTAAACAATTGGCCCTTGTTAGTCAGACTAAATCAAGATAACGGGTATAAATCTGAATACAGGCGGCCCTCGACTTTCGCACATTCTACTTTCGCACAATTTGCTATTTCGAACATTTAAAAAAAATATTTTATTTTTAAATTTGTTTTTAGAATAGTCCATAAAAGTGCTAGTGAAGTACTTTCAGCAATTTTCTGACTGCTTCCGTATACCCTGTCTTCGGAATTTCCTGTCTATACTCGGTATTTCTCCGCCCTTTTGTTCCCGAAGCAATCGTTTATGTAATGTCATGATCGCGATTTTGAAAGTGATTTAGTTGGTTATGTACTTTTTAATTTCCCTCTACTTTCGAACATTCAAAATTCGCACACACTTTCAGGAACCAATTATGTGCGAAAGTTGAGGGCCGCCTGTAATTTTTTTGCATCCTCTGGAATCAGATAAGTAAAATGCGGAAGCACATAATTTTCGCAAAATTTTGCCCTGTCCACAACGCTCATCATTTTATGTCTCTCCAGCTGTTAACACTTCAATTTTGATATTGTTTTCATTAATCATGGTTAGGGTTTAAATTGTCTTCATTAATCATGGTTAGGGTTTAAATTGTTTTCATTAATCATGGTTAGGGTTTAAATTGTCTTCATTAATCATGGTTAGGGTTTAAATTGTTTTCATTAATCATGGTTAGGGTTTAAATTGTCTTCATTAATCATGGTTAGGGTTTAAATTGTCTTCATTAATCATGGTTAGGGTTTAAATTGTCTTCATTAATCATGGTTAGGGTTTAAATTGTCTTCATTAATCATGGTAAGGGTTTAAATTGTTTTCATTAATCATGGTTAGGGTTTAAATTGTCTTCATTAATCATGGGTAGGGTTTAAATTGTTTTCATTAATCATGGTAAGGGTTTAAATTGTCTTCATTAATTAGGGATAGGGTTTACATTTTCTTCATTAATTATGGCTAGGGTTTAAATTGTCTTCATTAATTAACATGTTTTACTATGATGCTATCAGATGAAACGGTCTGTAATGGAAACTGGTCAGTGGTACTACACTCAACCTACTCAGCTCAGGCCACATCGGACATTAAGGCTCTCCTGTTCTTCATCCAGATGTCTGAGGTCCCACTTGACGACCGGAGGCATAGGGTGGACAACGGCGATCTATAGTGTAGTAATAGTATTACTGCTTTCTGTAACATGCATTTCTGGTAAGTACACACACAAAACAGTAAACTTTTTTTTTAAATTAATGCTAACAATAACGTGTACATATACTTCCACTGCTTTCAGATCCTTTCTCATGGAAAGGCTTCTAGATCTCCTCCTCCCCCCCCCCCCACACACTTGTAAAGGGGACACTGGAGGTATAAATTCTTTTTTTTTATATGTGGTGCTAATAGGGCTACGTTCTTTTACCTTTAGCCCACAAAATCTCTGGAAGTCACAATCTAAGGCTATGCTAGTAATTAACCTATGTAGGTAATAAATTGATGAGCATGGCTATCAATCGCGGGAGTTGGCAAATAGACATTATAGAGGTAGAAAACATAGTCGGCTATATGTTTGCCGGCCCGACTTTCATTTCTTTTTTTTACCAGCTCTGCCAGACCCATGCCCGCCCCCCCCCCGGACACATAGGTAAGAGCCTTATCAAACGCACCCCTTACATACCCGGGGTGTAGGCCTTATTGGCTCTTTATTTATTTTGTTTTTTTCTTTGAGTTTAGTGCACCTGTTACTTTTTTTTTCAAATTCATTCTTGTAAATTGAATTGTGTGCAGTTTTTAAAATTACTTCGTAATTATATCAAAATCCAAAATGCTGTTCATATCCTCTTTAATTGTGGCCTCAATTTAATCATAGGCTACGCATCGGAGGTTTATTTTTCGACTTTTTCAAACAGAAGTTTGGGGAAAACACACACACACAGGCAGTCAGAGACACACGCATTGCTATTCCATACTATCATTATAAAAATTAGTAGACCTACCTTACTCCATCCAACTAATAAGTACGGGTTAATTAGTCAAGTTATGATTTTCCCCTAACACACCTTCTAACACTCATTAAAAAATAATTCTGAGTGATCGCGCTACATTATTTACACTTTTTTTTTATTGAATAATAGAGATGGCAAAAAAGGCCTATGTGGTACGCAGAAATTTTCCTGGCACACCAAATGATTTAAAAAATCAACTAAAATAATTTTTTTATACATACTACAATAAAAACAAAAGGCATTACTATTAGGATACATTTTTTAGTTTTATTATTTTCTGGGAGTTTGGTTCTATTCAAACAATTATATATATATATATATATATATATATATATATATATATATATATATATATATATATATATATATATATATACAGTGGCGCTGACAGCCACCACGGGCCCCAGGGCAGGACAACATTGCGGGCCCCTTAATAAACAAAAAATCTTGAAAAAATTGACATGGTCGGGGCGGGCCCCCTGGCAATGACCCTCCTGCCCCCTCTCTCGGCTTGCCTGTATATATATATATATATAGATTAGATAGATAGCTAGCTAGCTAGCTAGATAGATAGATAGATGGATAGATAGATAGATAGATAGATAGATAGATAGATAGATAGATAGATAGATAGATAGATAGATAGATAGATAGGGTATATTTCGTGACACATTACTATGTTACTATGTCTGTAAGTGAAAAAAAAAATGTAATAATTACATTATTAGAAAGAGGAACTGAAAATGCGAAACTAATTATTGAGTCATGTTTACTAGTGACAGATCTCATTTATGACTTTTACGGAGGTCCAAACAAAAAAAAAAACAACAAACCCGCTGTTTTGTCGTGTAAGCTGAATAAATATATAATATACTTTTCTAATAGTTTTAATGTTTGAAATATATATGTTTATAGAGGTAAAGTATAGTATCAATAATATATCGCAGTGGCTACGCATACGGCAGACGTTTATCAACATAGTTTTTGTCGCCATCTAGTGATATTACCCAAAGTGTCACATCATTTTGATATCTGATTGTTTATCACTGAATCAGGCCCGTAGCCAGAGGGGGGCTGAGCCCCCCCCCCCCCCCCGTGCACGATTTGAGCTTTTTGACAAAATTTCAATAATAACGGCTATAAAACATCAATCATTTTGTTCAATTAATCGATAATAATAAAAACTTAAAAGTTTATATTTTGGCAATCATTCAGGCTATTTTACTTACATATATAGCTTATCTAATTTTTGGGCATAAAAGATTGAATCTTTTTGAAGTTCACTTCTGGGTATTTTGGGCAGCATTGGCATTTGGGGCTTCAACAGCCGTGTGTGAGAACAGTTTCTCAACCCTCACATGAATGCTCACCAGATATCGCAGATCACTGTAAGCGTCTAAGCAATCTTTTCCTGCTTGTATTTGAAAAAAAGATTTAACAGACAATCTGAATGCTGAAGCATTTTTAGGTAAATTCAGTGCTAAACAATGATGTTTGCGAATTTGAAACATATAATAATATAAGCTCGCAACCAGTGCCAACGAGTGGGGGGGGGGCATGGGGGCCAATGCCCAGGATCCAGCGATTTTTAGGGACCCAGATTGAGCTGGCCAATCAACTTTTTAAAATTTTAATATCAGCACGGGGGCCCGTGTCAACCCTGCCCAAGGGACCGAAATTTCTGTCTATGGGCCTGTTCGCCACCTTATTATAGTTTAATATATTGATATCTTATGAGGACAACTAGCAACTTAAATAAGTTAATAAAATAACATTGACTTCTGACTTCATTTTTATACATATGTATAATAAAATAATAAAGTACAAACTCCATGATTTCTGAGTGATGTTATTTAATTTGCAAATTTACTTTTTAGCAGAATTAATTTTATTTTAAATTGAATAATTGTGACTGTTGTTGTTGATAGATCTGTTCTTTGTTTTTAATATTTTATAAGAAATATCACACAAATAGCTAGGCTATATTCGTGCATCTTTGTCGTTCTTCCCGGGTTGTATGTTAAACAAAAAGTATAATAATATAAATCAGGTATCTATTATGTAACAATTGTGTAGCAGAACAAATGGTCAATATATTTATAACAGGAATTAGAAATTGCTCAGCCTCAATAAATTTTTATCATTAAAACTCTTTACTATTTAAATTATTTTCAACAAAACTGCAACACGCCATGGATTATTGAAACTTAGTTAAAATTATATATTTCTAATTAATAGCTAAACAATTGGTACTAAAATGCACCATTCCAGATGTGGAACTGCAAAAAATTTCTTGGGGAGGGGAGTGTCAGGGGACTCACTGAGATCCCCTCCCCAAACCTCTCCTCTCCGTTCGCAAGCTTTGCGCCTCCTTTTTCTCCCGCCCCCCCCCCCCCGAACATTACTTCTACCCCACCAGGGGCGGTTTTAGGGGGAGGGGCCCTTCCCTTCCCGTTATCGCAAGTTTAGGTAATACATCTAGATCCGCCCCTGTGCCCCAGGATCATTTCTTCGCTCCCCCCCCTCCCGAAAATGTCTTCGGCCACCCCCAACCCAATATTCCTGGCTACGGGTCTGCACTGAATATTTCTATTTTCGACTGTATTCCCTAAATAACAATGGTAAAATAAAAATTGATTGTTATTGATAAATTCTAATATGTTTTATTTTTGTTAATATTAATTGCTGGAAAATGTAAATCTAATATAAATGTGAATGTCAATGGGCAGTCATTTTAAACAAACCTTGCTTGCATTCTCCACTTTAAAAACAATTAAATTGTGATGAATAGTTATTTCTTTGTTAAGTTTATGCTCTTTAACAACTCTGCTCAGAGCTAACCACATGAAGTTTTGTTCTTTCATCCAACAGGTCAAACCCCTTCCATAAGCTCTAATAGAGAGAGTAATATCTTCCCAGAAGGTACAGTTATTAGTCTCAGTTGCTTCATCTCTTCTCCCAGTGTATTATCATTAAGTTGGAGTTTTCCCTACAACCTTGAAAACTATGCAATTGTAAATAGCACTACTTCTGATGGGGTAAGATAAATATATGTTTATACTATCAGAATTGATTTTCATTTTATTTTGCATAAATCCTTGTTTTGTCTCATTCTCTGCAAATGTTTCAAATTTAAAACTGTTTAACTTCCATCCTAGTCAGCCTTTTTCTATATTAATCATGAATAATTTATTAATTTATTTCTGGATCCCACAAACTTGATTTCCCCAGAACATACATTGTTTCGAGACAAATTTGCATAGAAAATGCTTTTAAGTTGTTGTAACATTTGCAGTTAAAAAAAAGAGAAAATTACATAGTCTGTACTTTAAAATACATATTTAGTTGCATGGATGTATATTTCAAATAGCAAAAAAAAAAAGTTTCGATTCAAAGTTTTTTTTTTGAGGCACTTAGAATTTAGTGACCTTTTCAAATGTCCTTTCATTTAATTAAATCTCTTAATTGTTTCGACAAGCTGAAATGTTAAAGCCACTTTAAAGTTATTTTCAGCCTTGAATTATATATCAAAAACATAGCTCTAGCATTTCATCCTTATACCTATTCATTTCATTCATCTATCTCTTTAATCCATATTTATTAAGAGTTCCAATCAGTACCGGAGTAACCTAACATATAATGCAACAGCACAGGATAACGCAAGAACACTGACCTGTACAGCATCTAGTTCTTCCTCTGCCAGTAGTCAAAGGATTACCATTAGTGTAATATGTAAGCAATAATTGAAAATTCTAAGAGAGAATAAGTTTAATGATGTCACATAGAAAATGATTTAAAAGAAACATAAAAAAATCTGTTTTTTTGTGTATCTATTTCAGAGATTTTTTAAACTTTTAAACTTCTTATGATTGTAAAAGAAACAACTCACTGAATGTCTAGATGTATAAATTTATTTCCACCTTGTCCATTTGTCTTTATATTAAATGTCACGACATTTATTGTAAAAGTTTTCGTTAAAAATGACTTGATGCTTTAGGCTTATTTTACTAGAGAATCAAGTTTGTAAAATGGTTTATTCTAGTGGCGCCCAACGATCCAGTCATAACTGGACCTGACAGTTCAAATGCTTCAGTATCATATACATGGAGTTGTTTATCAACTGGAGCAAGCTATATTCCACCAAATGTCTACTGGCGGTACCTACCTATTCATGTTTAAATTATATTTATTTATATAATTTGAATTAATGGGATGATTTAATTACAAGTGTTTGCACGCTGCTTTCTGTTGCCCTTTTTTATGAGCACTGATTTTTTTTTTACATTTTATTCTCATAATTTCTAGGAGTGGAAGTGGAGATGCTTTGATAGATGGTGTCAGTAAATCAACTATCATATCACAGAAGCCAAATGCTAACTTTATGTACACTATCACAAGTACAATCACAATGCCACTTCCACCTACATCCCCTGAATATATCCTAGAGTGCCGTGTGGTTCATTTTTTGAATCCCTACACCATCGAAAAGAATGCAACAAAGCACATAACAGTTCTCTGTAAGTTTGTTTGAAAATTTCCTCTTACAGTTACTCATTAGCTAATAAATAGGTTATGGTTTTCTGATCCTAAGCAGTTGATTCAAAATATGCAAAGAAATAAACCTGTACTGAAAGAAATCTAAGCCACTTTTACTTTCACTGTGATTAATATTATAGTTAGTCGTCTATGTTGATGGAGCATAAGTTCTAACTTTTATCGTAATGGATATGTCTCAACACTAAAATAGTTATTGAATTTTAAAATAAGTATCGTTGGCATAATTCCCAACTATTATTTGTAAGACAATACAGATAATTTAATAAAAAGCAGCTCATGTATATTTAGCTATTTTTATTTGAATATGAAATATTGCTGGGAATTTTAGCACAGTAAAAAAGTCACACGTAACATTTTATTATTATTTAATGTAGTAATCTTATTACTTATTATAGAAATTTTAAGACGTGCATGCTATTGACTGCTGATTATTGGGATATAATTAAGCATAAAAAAAACTATAAAATTTCACAAAAGTTAAGAAGTTATTAATGTATTTTCTGCACATGTTATTTAGGTAAAAAAAAATGATTTCTCCCATTCTAAGATTATATTTTAAAGAATTACTTTTGTATATATCATATTTTAATAGTAGTGTTATCATTTTTCAATGACATCAAGCTTTAATTATAATTAGTTATTCATTGTACTATTAAAACTATGTTGCAGATCCACCTCAAATTATAACGACCAATGAGCTCAACGTGACCATCAATGAAACTCAAGATGTCACTCTTGTTTGTAGCATTTCATCCAATCCTAGTGGTGAGTTTGAATTGTTTTTGTTTTATATAGTTGATAGTCAAATTATTTTTATAATATGTAGATTAGTATCTTTTAATATTATACATTTTTTCTTTTTATAAAATTATGTATGATTCTATATGTTTTTCTATGCAGATTTCGACTTAAGCACAGTTTATTCTTTCTTATTGTTAGAAGGAATTGCTACGGTTCCAAGGAACGGGACTCTGTATTATTTTTTTTTGGGGTCCAGCTATAGATGCGCATGTGCAGCAGACGGACTGCTTATTATTGCATATTTTTTGTTTTCAGGGCTAGGGTTAGGATTAGGTTTAGGGGGTTAAGGATAGGGATAGGAGCAATATCTATAGCCGGACCCTGGAAAAAATAATACGGAGTCCTGTTCCTTGGAACTGCGTTGTTAGAAATTGGAAGATAGTATAATTAATTGTTTTTAAACACCTTATCATTTCTCACAATTCATTAATTTCTCTAATATCACATAACAATTTGAAATGTTTTTAGGCAGACTAGCCTAAATCACACCTAGGTTGTGCTAGCGACACAACCCCTTAATATGCAAATTTCATCTTGCTTAATGGCCCCAAAGGCTCTGGGAACTTTTCTTACTTTACTATATGAAGCGTTTAAAGCCATAGTGTTTTGTTTATATTTAGTCTGTGTTTGATTTATAATTGGTTTTATTATATTTTTTTTATTTGATATATCTCTTGATGCATTCTATCTTTTAAGCATCTCAAGTTATCTGGTACAAAGATGGAAAAATCCTCGACCTAAACTCCACACAATATATTGGTGGCAATGTCTCTGTTCCGAATCTTACTATCAAAAATGTGTCTAAATTAGATGCAGGAAATTACACTTGCACTGCAGTAAATCAGCAAGGAACTGGCACATCTCCCAACACAACATTAATTATCAAATGTAAGTGTTTTTAAATGTTGAATGCCATGTTAATTTTTTTCTCCATTAAGATTTGACACGCTTAAGACCTTCCATTTTTAGGTGCCAGATATTAGGATACATAATTTACTTATGAACATATAAGTTAACAGCTTCTTCATTAACATAAACATCAATAAAGCCGTAGTCTGTATCTAAGCTGACTGAAAATAAAACTATTTTTAAATTATTTTTTTTTGGTATAAGAAGATTTTTGGAGTCTAAAAGTAGACATCTGTTTTTCCCATAGCCTTTGTTATAGGCGTTTGACCTTGAAAAAATGTAATGGTTCATGTCTGTACAAATAATAATCATCACCATGATTATATATTGAATCAAATTTAACATGCTATTTGAATTTAAAAAAAAATTGCTATAAATATTTAAGACTAGTGCTTTGATTGATCAGAAAAAAAGGATATTTGTGGAATGTAGGTAGACCAGTATAAGGGCTATTAGAGAGTTTCTGTCAAAATAATCAATGTAGTTCATGTTTTTTTATGTCAAAATCCAATTCTTCCATATTATTTTTTATGATTATATATTAATTTGAACCATTTTTTTTCTATTACAATCAGTGTTTCATAGCATCTCCTTAGGTTTGTTTACTTTTATCAAGTAAATAGCCTTGCAGAAAAATCTTGGCGAGAACTGGAAATCTGGACTGGTGTGAACATTTCCATAAAAATGTCATTACAGCAAAACAGATACATAATTTGTGAAGTCCCTAGATATAAATTCTAACTGGTTGAGGCATTTGATCAACCTCATCAGCCTCTCTCAAAGATATTTATAATCAGAAGCTGTTCCTTGTATTCTAAATTTTACTTTTTGTCAGGGGTGCCTTTCTTTTCTAGGGTTTACTTTTCCAAAAATAACTTTCCTGGGAAAAGACCCACACAAATTATTCCATTATATTTTCCAGTGCATGGGATGGGTATAGTCTTATGAGTAGATTCAGTTTGGTAATTAACTATTTAAACCATACTAGAAATGCTTGAGATGTACAACCTATTGATATACTGTATATAATTTTTTTTTCTTCAGATGTTCCTGTAGTAACATACAATTTAACATCCTATACCGGCAGTGCTGGTGGTAATTTAACTATTCCTTGCCCTGTCAGTGCTGTCCCTGATGTGACAGAAATTATCTGGCAGAGAATCATCAACTCTGTAGTACAGACTATAAATGTCTCCAGTGGGTCCAGATTTTCTGGTGTGGATGTTTCTGCCAAGGTTTGTTAAAATTCAGTTTTCTTACCTTTTTTTTTAAGTTTTCTTGTCGAGAAAAATGTGGGAAAAGTTGTTTATAGTTTACAGTCAATTTTATGTATTCTTTCAGCAATATGATCTAACAATCAGTCCTCTTCAGTCAGATGACATAGGGATATATTACTGTAAAGCAAAGAACATAATGGGAGATGTGACGGGAAGCAATTTATCGGTTACTGTGATATGTAAGATTTTTTTTTTGTGCCCTATTAACAAGCTTGTGTAAAATTTGAATGCTGATTTCATGTTTTTTAAGAATCTGGTTGTGGAATTTTTACACCAATTTAAATTGCTGCTAATTTTTTGTGTAATAGTTATGAAGCTATTTTTTTGAATGGTTATTGGGCATTGGTATAAATGCATATTAAGTGGTGAATAGGCCATTCCAATTTATGACGATTATGATTGTAAATTTGAATAGAAAGCCTCTTTTTAGCCCAACTGTTTTAACACCCATACATATTTTTTTATTATACCATCAAAAAAATTTAACATTTTAAAAGTTTATGATTTAGTATATGCAGGTATTTATTAATTAAATGAAATCAATATTTTATGCTTAATATTTATGAAGCCATTTTATTCAATATAAGTCAGTTGGTTATGATTAGTAATGCCAATAAAGTTGTGTTGCTTTTAATGTAGATGGAATTATTTTTCAATTGAAACATTTTTTTAACTTTCCCCACTGCATTGCAGCATCATTTTTTCCATATATTTTTTTTTGTTCTGCTTTGAGAAAAAACCTGGCAAATTAACAATCTGTTTTAAAATCTGCACAGTGAAATTCTGTCATTTTCTAGATAATTCATTCATATATTATTATCATTTGAAATATAAGAAATATATATCTATTTATATATATATATACACATTATACATTTTAATTTAAACTTTTATTTCTTTAAAATATTATGCTTTTTTGTACCTTGTTTTAAACTAATAATTTTTATATAAAATAGACAACCCTTTTTTTGTCACTATATATGTGTGTCTGTGTGTGGGCATGCTGGTCTTTTGTAGCTAGTTTTTTTTTTATAAATTTTATTTTGTTTATTTTAGCTGACAAGATTAACGGAACATTTTCTTTTGTTTTTCAGAGCAAACAAAGTCCTGAACACGTTTTTTCCTTTATATCTTATGTTTTGTTTTATGAGAGTTGGCGATATGTTATAACTGACCTAGATTATTATTATTTTATTTTTTTTTGCATTTAATTATATATTAAAGTTGCAGCAAAGCCACATATCGATGTCCCTCAAACTTTTATTGTGGCCATTGAAAATCAAAGTTTTAATCTGACTTGCGATGTTTCATCACTTGACACAATAACCGAATTTTACTGGACTAAAAATGGCTCTCGATTCAACACTACGGATGCCCTGCGGTATTCTGGGGGTACCATTACCTGGCCCAGTCTAACTGTATTATCTGCTACCAGGGATGATGTAGGTACATACAATTGTGTTGCATACAATTCTAATGGAAACAGCACAAGTGTTGGTATAACTGTCACATTAAATGGTAAGTTATCTTAAATTAGAAGCAAGTTTTAAAAAACATTTTAGGTCTTGCAAATTAAGTTTATCATAACTAAAAGAACCAGTCTAGAAATGATGATATAAAGTCTGAAACAGCTTTTGAAACAGTTTTTCAATCAGCTGATAGTTAGAATAAAACCTTGCCAATTATAAAACACCTTATTTACTCAAGGATGAGTATAAACACATACATGTATTAGTTTCAAGCCTTTGAGAAAACAATTTGTGTTTCTTGATTGAAAAAAATATAATTTGAGATGAATTAACTCGTTGAGATCCTGGACTTTTCTTGAGTCTGATCGATGTCCTCAAGTGGACCTTGCTTACAATGATTGCCCGACACTTGTTAGGGAAAGTAAACGTGGCTGGGCATTGTACTAGCCACACAATAGCCATGGCTACAGAAGCAGATGAGCTCTACTTCATCTGAACCTGATGGTCTTATTGGGTCTATAAGGGAAACTTGCTTTACTTTTTAATTGACTAAATAAAAAAAAATTCTATAAGAATTCACAAGACGTCTTTCTGGGAACAGATGTAGTCCAAAGTAAACCAGTCAGAGACAATAATGGAAAAACCTTTTTCTTATGATGTGAAGCAGAGAAACCGATGGGCTCGACTTTCTGAATAAGTAATTAACAGGGCATATTAATGACATTAAAGATAAAATAGCAGCATGCAAATTATAATTGAGCAATAAGTTGAGTGGTAGTCATCAGTCATTACTTGATTTATGTAGATTGAGAACAAGGGCTTCACGGTGTGAGAGAAAGACCAAATGGAAACTGTATTATGGAGTTTCTCTGAAATTCATCATCATCATACAAAAACTAACTGATGGATCAACCTGACATTTTTTAACACGATGGCAAGTTGATGTGAGAAAGACAAGTTTGCACGCTGCCTTCAAATATCCTTTTGATGGCCTTTGATTGGACAATCAAAGAACAACAGGTATCCAGTGGACCCTACTTTGATAAACTGGAAGTCTGCAATTTGGCTAATGACAAAAAAGAAATAAAAAAGGATGTGGGTGTCATGGGCTCAAATCAACAAAGACTGCCCAAAACTCCATTGGAGTGATTCAGTTGTGACCCAATCTCCCACAGGAGTTAAAAGGAATGAGAAGAAGAAAAGAATTCTACATTGGAAGAAACAAATTCAAAAACTAAATATTGTTTTTAATATACCTTCACAACACATTGGTAGTTTTTAAATTTTAACTGTCTCAGCACTTAAGTAAAATGTGTTTAATCTTATAAAACAATTATCTTATTTTAGCAGTAATTTTTGTTGTTAGTTTTTTAGATACATTTTTCTAATGTTTTGATATATTTTTCAAATGTTAAAAATCAATTTTTTTTCTCTAAGAATTAAATTGAATTTCTTTTAACTAGAAAAGGATTAATTAATTAACTTTACAGAAAAGTTATATGTCAACTTATTCTTTGTCTTGTAGGTAAGCCTCATATTATTGTTGCCGACTTGGTCATCGATGCTGACCCTAATGGACTAATTCTGCTTACATGCAATGTTACTGCCAACCCGCCACTGACCAGTTTTTACTGGGCTAAAGGGGGCCAAATTATGGACCTTTCAGATTCTAGTAAATATTCGGGAGGAACATTAGCTCAATATTTTTTGATCATTAGCAACATTTCTGTCAACGACAATGGAAACTATACTTGTGTGGCCACAAATAATGTTAGCACAACTAACAGTAGTGCCATAATGGTTACTGTATCAAGTGAGTGTTTTCCATACTTTATACTAATATAATGAGTTGCTTGTATTTTAAGCTGTAGTATTTGCCTTTCTCTTTGGTCAAACATCCACATCTCTTGAGAGAATCAGAGCCTCCATAAAGGTTAAAAGATGACTGTAATGACCTTACAAGTAGAAGAAGTCTCTGGATCCTAAGTTAAATTTAAACCGTAAATGTTTTTCGGTCTGGTGCATGGGTTGTTCTCAACAGCTAAACATACAAGATTCCTGTGACCACACAGGCCCTAGAATTGCTGTATGAAGCATCTCCCACTAAACTGACCTTAGATTATTCTAACAAGATTCTCCCACTAAAGTGACTGCCTGGTAATCAAAGGGAGTGAAATAACTGGATTAAGCCTGTGCAATACACTATTCAGGTTGAGCTCAAAACCCAACTTGCTTACCTAGTTGTCCTGTTTGAATCCGATCTTTCTTTAGTGTTCTGTTCTGTTATTCAGCAATCTTTATTAAATCAGCTCTACTTAACTGCTAATTTTCAAATAGTCTTTTTTCTCCAGCACTTTTAAATACAATGTATACAAAAACATTCAGAGTCACCATGTTTTTACTGAAAAGCTATTCAAATTATGTTTTGGCCTTGCGATGTCATTTGAGAACATTTTATCTTTTTTGGTGGTCTGAGACAATAAAAAGAGTACTCAGCTATGGAAAGTTAAATCGTTAGTTAAATACATGCAAACATAATTTAATAATTTCTGTCAGTGTTTATGCATGAGTACTTTAAGAGCCTTGCTTTTCATAGTATTATTTATGCAAAAAAAATAAATAAAAAAAACAACAGAAAATGTAATTATTTTCAGTGAATACAAATTTTTTAGACAAAAATAACTTGAAGTGTTTATTGAAAGAAATACAATTATTTGGTTCATTGTAGTTTGTTGTAATTTGTATGGCTTGTTAAAGTATCACTTATAAGTGTTGGGGGGGGGGCTTCATATTGTGACATACAGTTGTTTTTGTTTTTCAAAAGGTAGTCCTCAAGTGACTATTAGTTCAAATGACACCTCAGTTGTGGAAGGGACATCACAGTTTGTCATCCTGTGCTCAGTTAATGCCAGCCCTAAAGAAAACAATGTATTCTGGACCAAAGGAGGCTCCACACTTCCTCTCCTGCCCAGCAAATACAGCGGTGGCAACCTGAGCACCCCAAGTCTGACCATATATAACACTGACCGCAGTGATGCTGGCAGCTATGTCTGTGTGGCCAATAATTCAGTTGGATCAGCCTCAAGCGCATCGGTCACTTTAAATGTGTTATGTAAGTATGTGCTGTGTGCCATTTGCTATCTGGAATAAAAAAAAAAAATTATCGTTCTGGCTTAGTTATAAAAATATGTAACTTGGCCACAGCGGCGTAACGTGGGTATCGGCCGCCCAGGGCGGAAGGCGATTTTGCCGCCCTCTCATTTAGGTATTTCAATTTAATCTATACATTTTTGCCGACCCCCCCCCCCCAAAAGTAATAAAAAGTGCCGCCCGGTGCGGACCGCACCCACCGCCCCCCTAGGTACGCCACTGCTTGGCCATCATGTTTCTCTTGTTAATAGAAAAAAAATTGTAATTTCAGAAATGTTTTTTTTTATTTCTGAGCATTTATTTCCAGATGCGCCTTACCTGACCGTATATAATGTTACATATCAGAGCCCTGTGGCTAGCACCATTCAGCTCATCTGCGATGTCACTGCCAATCCAGGGATCTCAACATTTTACTGGCTGAAAAATAATCTCATGTTGATCAATACTACAAAATACTCCGGAGGAACATTGAATGACAGAACACTGACAATAATCAACTCTTCCATCGATGACAGTGGAAACTACTTTTGTGTTGCCGGGAACTCTGTTGGGAATCGAACCAGCACTCCGATAACAGTCATAGTGACAAGTAAGATTTATGGAATTAGCTAAATATGGGAGAGTATGTTTATAATTTTTAAGTATGATATCAATTGAATTTTGATCACTTTCACTATCGGTTAATATCAGATCGGCCAATTGTTGTAGGGAGCGACCGATAGTCGAACCGATATTGGCACTATGGGTTAACTGTCGGACCGGCCGTTTTTTGGCTGCCGATACATTGTTTTTTTTTTCACAACAGAGTTGCAGAAAAGAAAATCAGTAAATAACCCAATTCTATAACCAGATCAGACAAGATTTAAAAAAAAAGGAAAAAACAAACCCGTACACAGAAATTGTCACGTATACATCATAGATACAACCTTGAAACAATAGGATTGGCATTTCTTAATTCTAATGTATGACCTTTAATGATACAATTAGTGAACATCTGTGCGTATTTTTTGTTGGGATGGGAAGTTAGGGGGGGGAACAAGACTTACGTGTGGGCGAAGTGTCACGAAATATGACAGGGAAGGGGTAAGCATGGGTTGACATACGTTATTAGCTGTATTAGCACGAGAGAAACACGTGTTTGGCATTGTTGTTGATTTAAAAAAGTATCGGTATCGGGGGGGGGGGGGTAAACAAGACACGCGTGAAAATTTTTGACAATTGTTGACAAGGGGGGGGAGGTCAAGAAAAGTTGACGTCAACAATGTTACTTTTTTAAATTTAATATAATTACTTAATAAATAGGAAAATTAAGCAGCGTTTGTAGTTCTGTGTTACACACTCGCTTAACATTCAGTATTTTAATTAAACTAACTATATTCCTACTAATTTTGCCACATAAACATTTTGGAAGCCACCTTTTTAGGGGGGGGGGGTAATCAAATGTTGACGTAATTTTATAGGGGGGTCTCGCAAAGTTTGACAAGTTGTTGACAGGGGGGGGGGTTAAAAATCGCCAAAAATTTGTTGACATAAATAATGGACAGCCCCTAAAAATAAAATATCGGTATCGGTAAAAATGCTGGGGGAAAATATCGGTATCGGACTATCAGTAAAAAGGCATATCGGTCGCTCCCTAATATATATATATATATACAACAAAATTTCGTTGCACATTCTACTGAAAAAAATCCTTTTTATGTAAATTTCACTTGACACTTAGTTTTTCTTCCTCCTGCATGATTTTTCAAATATATTTCAACATCTCTCATCATGTTTTTTAAATGTAACAATTCTAACTAATTTAATACATAGGCCTTTTTTTTTTAAGATTTATAAATTTATTTTTTTTTTATTTGTAGTAAAGTTTCATGACCTTTGTAATGAAAAATGTGGTATCATTGACAGGTTTACCTATAGTCACAGTTACACCAAATCCCGCCACTGTCACAGCTGGGACAAGTCAGTTTGTCTTAAATTGTTCAGTTATAGCAAGCCCGCCAGTTTCATCAGTCTCTTGGACCAAAGATGGCCAGGCCATCAATGCTACTGCACAACCTGCAAAGTACAGTGGCTCCAGCCTAGACAACTTCAGCCTCACCATCAAATCTGTTGAAAGGAGTGACGCTGGGACCTATATTTGTGTGGCGACTAATGACATTGGCAGTGCACAAAGTGCTTCACTTGCGCTGAATGTCCAATGTATGTACTTTTTATTTTATTTCAGATTCATTTGTTATTATGTAAACTAACATATTATTTGCTGGGAATAAAAAAATAAAAATGAAACAATATCGAAGAGTTAACATGTTAAATTTTAAGGAAAAAATGAGTGTTCTATGGATTAGGGAGGGATTTATTAAGAAATTTGTTAAAATATATAAACACAACTTTTTAAGAAAACAATTTGAACTTGTATTAAACTTTGTTCATTACTGTACAAGTTCATATAATTTTTTCACAATAAGATGCACTAAATTTTAAGAAACATGCCTTGTCCAGAGGACACCTACCAAAAACTAAAAACTGGTGATGTCGAAGAAAAATGTATACAAAATAGAACAAACTCCTTTGTAGGTCATAGGACAATGTTAATGAAACAGCTGAAATCTTTTCATTTAAAGTCATCGTTTTTTTTTAAATGACAAATGGAATTGGAATAAATAAAAAAAAAAAATTTTAAAACTTATTTCTTATTTATTCAACAAAATATCTCATCTGTATGCTTTTAATTTATCAACAGCTGTATCATCTCATATTCATAATACCATAAACTGCCACTTTTATTTTTGATGTGTCAATTCAATTTCATTTTTTTTTTCTATTTTGTAAAAAAAACAACAACACATAAACCATAAGTCTCAGTTTTGAAAGTGTTTACATTAAGTCTAGTTTTGAAAGTGTTTACAGTAAAAAGTGTAATTACAGTTAATATTTTTTTTAATCTTTCAGACATTCCTGCCGTTACTGTGAGCAACACCACAGTCTTTGTGTCCGCTGGTCACAACCTTACTTTAAACTGCAGTGTGGTCGCCAACCCAGCCATTTCAAGTCTATACTGGACTAAATCTGGCATCACAGTTAGTTCTGCAGCAAATACCGACAAGTACTCTGGTGGCAATGTCAACTCTCCATCTTTGACAATTGTGAATGCAACTGTTGGGGACGCTGGAGACTATTACTGCAACGCCAACAACTCCATCGGATCGAACAGCAGTCGGTCTGTCACTGTCTTTGTTTCAGGTTGTTTTTTTAATGCTGTTAACTTTAGTTATGTCCTCGATCGATAACAAATGGATAAAGAACGTTACAATCTTTGTTAAACTTTTTTTTATGATGAAAAATAAATGAGATACCAAAATAAAAAGCTTACGTTATCTTAGTAATGTGTATACGCTTTACCAACGGCTAACCTATTACTAAATACATTTTTGAGTTGTAATTAGATCTAAGTCTTACTCAAATAACTGGGCAGCTAAAACAGGATGATCAAAGGAATTATTATATCACTTGCAAACAGATCTCACTTACAAATACTAAGAAGTGACCTGACACATGAAAAACTCGTATAAAAGTATCAATAGATTAGATATGATATTTATAGATGTTGTTGTTTCAGATGTTCCTGTCCTGGATGTTAGCCAGACCAGCTTGACACTAGTGCAAGGCACACCCTCTGTGACAGTGTACTGCAGTGCTGGTGGCTATCCATCTGTTTCCACTGTGTACTGGGAAAAGGATGGAGCAACTCTAAATGTATCCAGTCAGCCTACAAAGTTTGCTGGTGCCTCCTTAACCAATCAGAGTTTAACTATTTTTAATGTGAGCAGAGATGATGCTGGTGTATACACCTGTGTGGCCCAAAACAGCATTGGTACCAAGAGAAGTCTTCCAGTCACTGTGACAGTTGATTGTGAGTGAATGAACTAATTAATTTTAATGACATTCTTTACATGAGAACAGCTTTAGAATATCTTATTAGCACTCATAGAACGTGTTTACTTTACAGATCCACCGTACCTTACTGTTGGCAGTGACAGTGTAACTCAGTTAATGGGAGCTTCAGTAACACTGATGTGTCTTGTGTCAGCCAATCCTGCAATAACAAGTTTCCAGTGGATGAAAGATGGTATGAATTTAACAACCCCTCAGAGCGGCAAGTATTCAGGAGGAACACTGCTGAATACTAATCTGACCATCGACAGTCTTGACCCTGGAACAGACTCTGGGTCCTATCTCTGTGCGGCTGCAAACTCTGTCGGTAGAACAGTTAGTACACCAGTAAAATTGATAATAACAAGTGAGTAAAGAGGAAACCGTTACATATCCCTTTAGGTCTCTATGTTTTTATGTGTTTACATTGTTTTTAGCTGTTGTAAGTACATGTATGTATTTATTGAATGCTTTGGTGGTACCAGTTGAAATTAATGTAAGCACACTTAACATATCTGATCACAGTTGTGTACATTTTGTACTTTGATTAATCTCCTCCGATTTTAACACTGTGGATAAAACTACTCTATACTATGACTAATAATTAATTAGACTAAATATCTTGACAATGTTAAAAAGCTTTCTGTTGTTTGACAAACTGATGGAATTATTTAGTAAATTAAAAAAAATTATAAATAACGCATATTTTATTTTACATTTACCTTTTTTAATAAAGAATGTATAGCTACATTCGTGATATAATTAAAAAACAATGGATAGCAGTTTTGCTTTTTGATAACCTTATTGTTTTAGTCAGTTTAATTATTATTATTTTTTTGCTTTTAAGAGAATATGATTGCAAATGCATTATTCGTCAACAATTGACAGTATACATAGAAAGCTTTTTAAAACTGAGTGCATCCAAGGTTCCTGAAATTCATTTTGTATGTTAATTGTTTATACATGTAAATGAATATTGGTGTGAACAGAGCTTCCCATCATTGATGCTAACCAGACCCAAGTAAACGCCACTGTCAATCAGGGAGTTACACTCCGATGTCCTGCAGTTCCTCTTGACTCATTAAAGGACCTTTACTGGACCAAAAATGGCATAAAGATCAACACCAGTAACACCGCCAAGTATGAGGGGGGTAATGCCACCACTCCCAGCTTGACCATTAAATACCTGGCCATAGAAGACAGCGGCCTGTACTTATGTCATGCCACAAATCAGTATGGAACAACCACTGGAGGAAACTCCACTATAACATTGCAGTGTAAGTCATGTAAAAGTGTTTTTGTCACTTCACTGTTACAGCGTAAATAATGAAATAATGGCTTGTCATTCTTTATGTCAGCCAAGCAAAGTTCTCTTTCACTAGCTAGTTAGTGATGTGTTGTATAGTTGTGTATTAGAATTTGTCAATAGTGGCTTTTCATTCTTTATGTTAACCAAGCAAAGTTCTCTTTCACTAGCTAGTTAGTGATGTGTTGTATAGTTGTGTATTAGAATTTGTCAATATTAGCTTGTCATTCTTTATGTAAACCAAGCAAAGTTCTCTTCCTCTAGCTAGTTAGTGATGTTTTACATTTTAGTATTAGACGTTGTCACTGTCTACAAAAACATCTTGGGGGTAAATCCTTGTAAGAGCTGGTATCATTTTAAGAGGCTATCCCTGAGTTCATGCAGCTCTGATTAAGTGTTGGGATGACTCTTTGAATTAAGAGCTAGAAATATCAGAAACATTTCTGGGGGCATTATGTAAAAAATGGCTTACCCAGTTTAGATTTGTCATTCTATTTTGTTTTGTACCCAAATCGATCTAATTTCAAGAAACCAATAAATACTGAGCTAGATAACAAAATAGGGGATGGAATCAAAATCAGTAATTTAGAGATGACCTGTAATGTTTTGGAATCAGTAATAATTTGGCAGCATCCCATTTACTACTCTAAATATATTATGTAAGTGGACATGCAACATTAACCCCTTGCTTGAACTGTTTTGTAGACTGAATGAGCTTGAAAGATTCTTAACTTTTTACATTTTCCTACTAGTTAATAAGTGGGACGGATGATTGAGTGGTGTAGATACTCGACTGTCGACCTGAGAGTCATGGGTTCGATTCTTGGTGAGAACAATGGAATTTTTCCAGGTGTTATTTGGTGCAAAGTCGTCCCTCAAGTCCACCCAGCTTTAAATGGGTACCTGACTTAAGTTGGGGAATTAAAGGCGGCGGGACATTGTGCTAACACAACAAACCTGTCATATGCCTAGGTTATAGAAACAGATGAATTCTATTCTTCATCTGCCCCGATGGCCCAGTAGGGCTAAGGGAACTTTAGTTTACTAGTTAATAAACAAAAAAAAAGCTTTTTTCTAGAAATAATCTTTCACTCCAATAAATTACTGTAAAATTTATTTTTTTAATTGAACTAAACTTTCACATTATTCATATTCTTAAAACTAATATCTATTTTTTTTCTTTTAAGCCTTAACACATCATAAAATTTTTTGCATATTTTTTATGTATTTTCAGATGCACCTATACTAACTGTGTCCAATACAACCATCACAAACAATGCTGGTGAAACAATCATACTTACTTGTACTGTGGACTCAAATCCAGCCATCACCAACTTTTATTGGCTCAAGTCAGATTCTACTGTCATCAACTCTACAGTTTATTCTTCCAAGTATTCAGGTGGTACAGCTGCAAACCCAACACTAGTAATAACGAATGCCTCCAGTTCAGATATTTCCAATTACACATGTGTGGCAGCAAACTCAATAGGTACTGGAAGAAGTAATCCAGTATCTGTTAATGTTATAAGTAAGTTATTTTTTTTCAAATACAACTTGAAGTATGAAATGAGAATGTATAATTTATTTGATGCAACCATCAATCTAAGTAATACAAATTATTTCATTGATAAAAAATAAACAAACATTTTTTTTATCACTTTTGCTTCATTATATTCAATTTAAAAGGAAGTTATAATCAGAAATCAAATGATTCACTATCAAAGTATTTTAATCTTTTACTGGTTTAGTGGGAATTTTCACCATGACCTTAAATGTCCACTGGTTCTCACCAGAAATCAGGTCCACAGTCGAGTGATTTTTTTCCACATGACCTTTGGTAGAGATGGTTTGTGTGTGAAGACCCTGTAAGGATGAGATGAAATCTCTTAGATCCTATAAACCACTAATGGGACGGTTTTTATGGTGCCCTTCTTTCATCCCCACCATAGCCGATAGTGCAATGGCCATGGAGGCACCAAGGGAGATATATAGGGAACTTTAGCCAAGACTTGAAAAATTTCCTTGGTCCTCACCCGAGATCGAACCGGGTACCTTCAGGTTGACAGTCGCTTTACCGCTCACGATGGTAGATCACTTCAATATCAAAATGAGGGTTCCTGGTTCCTGGTTCGAACCTCTGTGAGAATCAAGGGAATATTTCCAAATTATGGTGAAAGATGGTTGAAAGTTCCCCAAGCCCAACCAGATTTTATTTGGGTACCTGACTTAGTTGAGGAAGTAACAACAGCTTGCTCTTGGGCTAGCACACAGTCCCTTTATCTGCCATGGCTTAAGAAACAGATACATTTTACACTTCATCTACCCCAGTGGGCCTTTTTTTGGGCTAAGGAAACTGGATTTACTTTTAAAGTGTGATGTAGCATTCACGTTGAGATGGATAGAAAAGATGTCCACAACAAACATTTTTATTCTGAACTAATGAATCGGTTCTAATTTTTGTTTTGTTTTCATCACAGCTGTCCCAGTCATAATAACTACTCCAGATATAACTGCTGTCAACAATGCCACTGTCACGCTGGCTTGCCCGGTTACTCCACTGAATTCATTAACTGACCTCTACTGGACGAAAGATGGTCAAAGGTTGAGTACCACCAATAATTTAAAATACAGTGGAGGGAATACAACAGTACCAAGTTTGACCATCACCTCAACCAGTCCACTAGATTCTGGTTCCTATGTCTGTGTGGCCACCAATAAGTTTGGTAATTCATCTGGTGGAAATATTACACTCAATATTACATGTAAGTTGAAATGATCATGAAAATGATTGAAATATGGTAGAGATCCATAGCACTGATTTCCTAAAAAAATATTTCACATGTGGTACTTTTAATGAATTACATATTTGCAAAAACATATGTATTGTATAAGTAAGATTCAAGTTCCCTTTAGCCCTTTAGGGCCCATAGGGGCAGATGACGTGTAGACAGTTGAGTGCTCTGCACGGTATGACCACCCCATGTCCTCATATAGTACAAATGCTTTTTCATCAATGTTTTTTTTTTTTTCGAAAGTTTCATTTAATCTGTTGCATTTTTTTTTCTCTTTCAGACAAGCCGTTGTTAACTGTTTCTAATACAACCATCACAAACAATGCTGGTGAAACCATAACTCTTACATGTGCAGTCACTTCAAATCCAGCCATGACCAACTTTTATTGGCTCAAGTCAGATTCTACTGTCATCAACTCTACTGTTAATGTTACCAAATACTCTGGTGGAACAATCACCAATACAACACTAATCATAATGAATGCATCCAGCTCAGATATAGCCAATTATACATGTGTTGCTGTAAACTCAGCTGGTGATTCAAAGAGTAACCCGGTGGCCGTAAATATCATAAGTGAGTTTTTTTTGACAAGGTTTCTTTGAATTAGCAAAGCCCTTTTTTTTTTTTAAAAATAAACTATTACTGTATCATAAATTCAGTTGTGACAGTGTTAATTCTTCCTTGATGTAGAAATAAATAAAATTTAACCTTTTTTTTTTTTTTAAATTCACGTTTATTATTTTTCAACAAAAATATGTCTCACTAATAGCCCTGAGAAATGGAGGGATTTTTTTTTATTAATCAACCAGTTGATAACTTACGAGAAGTCAGTAAATGTAAAGTCTGAATTGATGTGGATTTTTTTCATGAAAAATTTTTTTACTTTTTTTATACAGCCACTCCTGTCATTGCCACTACCGCTCCAAACGTAACTGCTGTCAGTAACTCCACTGTGACTCTGGCATGTCCAGTTACTCCTCTGAATTCATTAACTGACCTCTACTGGATGAAAGATGGTCAAAGGTTGAGTACCTCCAGTACTTTAAAATACAGTGGAGGGAATACAACAGTACCAAGTTTGACCATCACCTCAACCAGTCCACTAGATTCAGGTTCCTATGTCTGTGTGGCTACCAATCAGTTTGGCAATTCATCTGGTGGAAATACTACACTCAATATTACTTGTAAGCATAGTATAAACTTTATGGCTATAAATAGAAAAATCTTAACCATGACCCATCCTGTTATCATCTAGAGCAGTGCTTCTCAAACTTTTTGAAGTCATGGCCCCCCTTGGAACGCCAATCAATATGTCGCCCCCCCCCACCCCACCCCATTTTTTGTTTTTTTTGTTTAAATTGCTTAAATTTATAATTTTAAACTTCTATATGCAAACTTTTACTAGTCAATACATGCTTTTTCTCTTGTTAACAATGAAAGAGTGAAAGGATGCAACATATAAAATAAACTAGATTTTATTTTAAACATATATTAATACTATTTACATACAATACATTAGGTTAATTATATATTATGTGTCACATTTTTAGAAATTCCACGCCCCCCCCCCCCCTCCGGACAGTCCACGGCCCCCTAGGGAGCCGCGGCCCACCACTTTGAGAAGCACTGATCTAGAGCAGTGGTCCCCACCCTTTTTCTTGCCATAGACCGGCCAGCATTTGACTTTTTCACCGCGGCCCACTGGAAGAGGGGTTGGGGGTAGATTACAAGGCTAAAGTGTTTAACTAAAAAGCATACAATAAGAATAACCTTTTTAGAAGCAAGCATTTTATCAAAATGCTCCAAGGAGTAAATAATAATTTCTAAGATTACAGAAATATAAAAAATATTATTACTGTTTTTTTTAAATATATTTTTTTAAATATTATATTAAGTACTTGTCATGTTTATTTTTTTGTCCTTAATAGAAGATATTACATTGAGCACACCTTTTTCATTTGTTCACTAATGTGTAAAACATTTACAACTTTCATTACTGCATTTATAAATCTCTGAAACTAAACTAGTGAATATTATTTACCTGTTTTTTTTGTTCAATAAATTGACACATGAATGACAAAAACATACACAAATTACTTTCTTCTCTTAAATTTTGCTGAGCCAGTGATGAAATCAAGAGTTAACTGTAAATTTGATAATTTCTTACTCTTTTCTAGACCTGCCCCAGCTGGCTGTGTCCAGTACAACTATCACAAACAACGCAGGAGAAACTATTGTACTTACTTGTACTGTGAACTCAAATCCAGCCATCACCAACTTTTATTGGCTCAAGTCAGATACAACTGTTATCATCTCTAATTCAAATCCTTCAAAATATTCTGGAGGAACAGTAACAAACACATCATTGTTTATACTGAATGCATCCAGCTCAGACATAGCCAACTATTCATGTGTTGCAAACAATTCAATGGGCAGCTCAAAAAGTAATCCAGTAGCAGTGAATGTCATTAGTAAGTAACTACATGTATTTGTAATTTAATATATATGTAGTACATCTACTTAATATTAATTATATATATAGTATATCTATTTTTAATTTAATTTTATTTGTAGTTTATATTGTAATTTCATACATTTTAATTGAAGTTTTAAATTTTTTCTTGGCATGCTAAGAAAAATGATCCGATGTGCATGCCCTGTATTTGCCATCTATGGTGTAGACTATATTACATTGCATATTAGGGCTTTGATCAATAAATAAAATGTCTAATTGTCATATTCATATGTTTTAATACTTTCATCTTACAGGAAAGAACCACATTAGTTGATTTTAAATACAAAATATAAAAATATGTGTTGTTTTTTTTTAACAGCTGTCCCAGTTATTTCCCCTAATGCTCCAAATATGACTGCCGTCAGTAACTCAACAGTGACTCTATCATGTCCAGTTACTCCACTGAATTCATTAACTGACCTCTACTGGACAAAAGATGGTCAAAGGTTGAGTACCACCAGTACTTTAAAATACAGTGGAGGAAATACAACAGTACCGAGTTTGACCATCACCTCAACCAGTCCACTAGATTCTGGTTCATATGTCTGTGTGGCTACCAATCAGTTTGGTAATTCATCTGGTGGAAATAATACACTCAATATTACTTGTAAGCTGATCATTTCTATTTTTTTCAACATCTGACCTTTTTGTTTATACAAATTGTTGCATTCATTTCCATGAAATTGGACACTTAAAGAAAATTCACTTGTTTGAATAATAGTTTTAACTGTTACATTGAAACATGAAATATTAAATCAGATTTATGAATTTCTTTTCTGTGTTACAATATTGTATAGATCAGTTCCATGACTAAAGTAAAAAAAAAAACTACTGTGTATTATTGTCTATGTAAATGGATTGTGTTTGGAAATATCTTCATTATATAAAATTTGAAATATTCATTTTACTTTTTTCTAGACCTGCCTCAGTTGACCGTGTCCAACACAACCATCACAAACAACGCTGGTGAAACTATTGTACTTACTTGTACTGTGAACTCAAATCCAGCCATCACCAACTTTTATTGGCTCAAGTCAGATACAACTGTCATCATCTCTACTTCAAATCCTTCAAAATATTCTGGAGGAACAGTAACAAATACAACATTGTATATAATGAATGCATCCAGTTCAGACATAGCCAACTATTCATGTGTGGCAAACAATTCAATGGGCAGCTCAAAAAGTAATCCAGTAGCAGTGAATGTCATTAGTAAGTAACTTAGCTATTGCAAAATTAAATTATTACATTATTTAAAAGATGATGTGTAAATGCTCTAATTAAGCTCCAGATAATAAATTTACATACTATCACGTATAATGAGACTAAATTCTGATTGAGATAATTTTTTGTGATTTCAATTCATACATTACAACGCTTTCATTAAACAAGAAAAGCCAAATTACGTGTTTTAAATAAAAAATAAAATTTGTGTTGTTTTTTTTTAACAGCTGTCCCAGTTATTTCCCCTAATGCTCCAAATATGACTGCCGTCAGTAACTCAACAGTGACTCTATCATGTCCAGTTACTCCACTGAATTCATTAACTGACCTCTACTGGACAAAAGATGGTCAAAGGTTGAGTACCACCAGTACTTTAAAATACAGTGGAGGAAATACAACAGTACCGAGTTTGACCATCACCTCAACCAGTCCACTAGATTCTGGTTCATATGTCTGTGTGGCTACCAATCAGTTTGGTAATTCATCTGGTGGAAATAATACACTCAATATTACTTGTAAGCTGATCATTTCTATTTTTTTCAACATCTGACCTTTTTGTTTATACAAATTGTTGCATTCATTTCCATGAAATTGGACACTTAAAGAAAATTCACTTGTTTGAATAATAGTTTTAACTGTTACATTGAAACATGAAATATTAAATCAGATTTATGAATTTCTTTTCTGTGTTACAATATTGTATAGATCAGTTCCATGACTAAAGTAAAAAAAAACTACTGTGTATTATTGTCTATGTAAATGGATTGTGTTTGGAAATATCTTCATTATATAAAATTTGAAATATTCATTTTACTTTTTCTAGACCTGCCTCAGTTGACCGTGTCCAACACAACCATCACAAACAACGCTGGTGAAACTATTGTACTTACTTGTACTGTGAACTCAAATCCAGCCATCACCAACTTTTATTGGCTCAAGTCAGATACAACTGTCATCATCTCTACTTCAAATCCTTCAAAATATTCTGGAGGAACAGTAACAAATACAACATTGTATATAATGAATGCATCCAGTTCAGACATAGCCAACTATTCATGTGTGGCAAACAATTCAATGGGCAGCTCAAAAAGTAATCCAGTAGCAGTGAATGTCATTAGTAAGTAACTTAGCTATTGCAAAATTAAATTATTACATTATTTAAAAGATGATGTGTAAATGCTCTAATTAAGCTCCAGATAATAAATTTACATACTATCACGTATAATGAGACTAAATTCTGATTGAGATAATTTTTTGTGATTTCAATTCATACATTACAACGCTTTCATTAAACAAGAAAAGCCAAATTACGTGTTTTAAATAAAAAATAAAATTTGTGTTGTTTTTTTTTAACAGCTGTCCCAGTTATTTCCCCTAATGCTCCAAATATGACTGCCGTCAGTAACTCAACAGTGACTCTATCATGTCCAGTTACTCCACTGAATTCATTAACTGACCTCTACTGGACAAAAGATGGTCAAAGGTTGAGTACCACCAGTACTTTAAAATACAGTGGAGGAAATACAACAGTACCGAGTTTGACCATCACCTCAACCAGTCCACTAGATTCTGGTTCATATGTCTGTGTGGCTACCAATCAGTTTGGTAATTCATCTGGTGGAAATAATACACTCAATATTACTTGTAAGCTGATCATTTCTATTTTTTTCAACATCTGACCTTTTTGTTTATACAAATTGTTGCATTCATTTCCATGAAATTGGACACTTAAAGAAAATTCACTTGTTTGAATAATAGTTTTAACTGTTACATTGAAACATGAAATATTAAATCAGATTTATGAATTTCTTTTCTGTGTTACAATATTGTATAGATCAGTTCCATGACTAAAGTAAAAAAAAAAACTACTGTGTATTATTGTCTATGTAAATGGATTGTGTTTGGAAATATCTTCATTATATAAAATTTGAAATATTCATTTTACTTTTTTCTAGACCTGCCTCAGTTGACCGTGTCCAACACAACCATCACAAACAACGCTGGTGAAACTATTGTACTTACTTGTACTGTGAACTCAAATCCAGCCATCACCAACTTTTATTGGCTCAAGTCACAGACAAATGTTGTCAATTCAACCACTGATCCTGTCAAATATTCTGGTGGATCACTAACAAATACAACATTAATTATAATGAATGCTTCCAGTTCAGATGTAGCCAATTATACGTGTGTGGCTGAAAACTCTTTGGGGATATCCAAAAGTAATACAGTTTCTGTCAATGTAATAAGTAAGTAGTTGACTTTTGATGCACCCCACTAATCATAAACTGTTGAAAGTTTTTTCATCCTATTTGTATAATTTCTAGGCAAGTGTAAAATGATTGTCTTTGAAAAATGTCTTGAGTCTGTGGTTTAAGTTTTGTTTTTGATGAATATCACAGTTTATTAATTCTCTTCATGTGATTAATTTACTTATTTTCAAAATTAATTTTTCAAAATGAAAAATTTTTAGATGAAATCAAATTTCTTATTTTTTAGAAGAAAATTTTTTAATTTTCTATTGTGTTTTCACTAGCCTTGCCTGTCATTACAATACCAACTGCAAACATCAATAGCACCAGAGATAGTAACATAACTTTAGCCTGCATTGTCAGTCAACTGGAATCATTAACTGACCTATACTGGACAAAAGATGATCATAGGTTAAACACATCCAATATATCCAAATACGGTGGAGGAGATAAAAATGTGCCAAGCCTGACCATAAACTCACTGAGTCTGTTGGATGCTGGCTCATATAAGTGTGTGGCTACCAATCTGTTAGGTGCAACCAGTGGGGGAACCATTTCATTGAATATTCAGTGTAAGTGATAATAACAATTTCAATTAACTTTTTAATGTGTCAAAATATTCATTATTTTTTTTTTTGTTTAATTATAAACAAGACCTCTTCGACATACGACCTCGCAGCAATTTTTCTTGACCGAATCTTTCCCATAGAAGGAAAGGCTTTTTCAGTTTATCTTGATTTCGTGGCATTTAACAATTTAAATAAATACTTGAAATGAAAGGTTACATCGCACTAAAATATATGAAACTAAGTTATTATTAAACCAAAACTATTATTTTTTGTTTTTAATTCTCATAAAATGAATGCAGTTATAAAATTGATTTAAAAAAGGATTAAAAGAAGTATGTAAAAAAACTTTTTTAAATAAGCGTTTAATTATAAAATGTAATAAAAACTCAAAAAAAAGAAATTCTTTTGGCTCAGATCATACAAAGTTATGTAGCCTAAATAAAAATGTTTGCGCCATTATGGATACAAAAATATTAGCAATGAATGGAGTTTGAAAGACATATTAAGACTTTCATATTTAACTTTGTCATTTCATTAATACGAGAGATACAATTTGTACACCCCTGATGAGTTTTGGTAAACCCAGTTCTTCTATAGGGCTACCGTAAACCCAGTTCTTCTATAGGGCTACCGTAAACCCAGTTCTTCTATAGGGCTACCGTAAACCCAGTTCTTCTATAGGGCTACCGTAAACCCAGTTCTTCTATAGGGCTACCGTAAACCCAGTTCTTCTATAGGGCTACCATAAACCCAGTTCTTCTATAGGGCTACCGTAAACCCAGTTCTTCTATAGGGCTACCGTAAACCCAGTTCTTCTATAGGGCTACCGTAAACCCAGTTCTTCTATAGGGCTACCGTAAACCCAGTTCTTCTATAGGGCTACCGTGAGTTTTATTAGCCCGATTTACCTGGTAACAGCAGTTACCTATCATTACTGTCTGTTTTTTTAATTCACCATTATCCAATATATTCTATCGGGTCAATGCAGCCAACATTCGTGGTTTGATGTCCACTTCCATGTCACAACACTCATTGACGGAAGTGTTGTATTGCTTACAAATAGATTATACAGAGCTGTCATAGTATAGTTGTGTGTACTATGCACACAGGTGTGTGTGTATGTTTGGAGCTTGGCCAACCAGGTCAACCTGAGGTCACGGGGCCAAGACTCTAGTTATTTCGAGAGGCTAGATATTATGTTTATAGAAAATAGGATTGTTTAAGAAGGGTGATAGAGAGGGACGTAGAATGTTCTAGTAATGTTGAGTGCATATTATATAAGAGGCTGTTTGTAAGATACGGGGATCATCAGTCAGTTAGCGAGTCAGCAAGTACAGTTTAGTTAAGAGAGACAGTCAGTTTAGGAAGTTCAAATCAGTCAGCGTATCAGAGTATATGAGTTCAGTTAATCAGTTGAGTTTATTAGAAAGTTGATAAGTGTTTATTCAGTGACTTAAGGAGATTATTAGTCATTGTGATAATTCAGTTCATATTGGATTTATTCTAATGTTTGTATTTTATTGCAATGATATTTCAATCCGTTACAAGAGCTAAGAAGACCCAAAAACAGCAAGTTAATGTCTTTAATGATATTGACTTTTTCATTCACTATCAAACCTTTTTAGGTCATTTCTATATACCGTATTTCCCCATATATAAGCCACCCCTTTTTTCCAAAATTTTCAAGCCCAAAAAGTAGGGGGGGGGGGGGGTTGATTGTATGAGTGATTATTATGAATCTTGAATTTTATTTCTTTGTAAATTTTCTTTCTTTATAACTTGTTTCTATAATAAAATATTTTTTTTAAAACTTCACAGTCCAAAAATTGGGGGGGGGGGTGGGGGTGGCTTATACAAAGGGGGTGCTTATACATGGGGAAATACGGTAGATGGAATATTAGAAAAATAAAATACTCTTAATTGCTTTTAATGTATTATTCAATGAAGAAGTGAAAATATCATTGATGTTGTTTTTTTGTTTCTTCAATTTTCTTCATACACAGATCCACCTGTTATCACAACTGATTCTTCCAACGTTACAGCAACCTCAGGTGCAACAGTAAATTTGACTTGTGCCGTGTCTGCAAACCCCCCAGTTATTAATGTCTACTGGACCAAGAACAGTGTTCGCATATTCCCATCCCTGAATCAAACCAAATACTCAGGTGGCACTTTGCCTGTGGCCAACCTGACCATATTTAATGTAGATCCTTCTCTAGATTCAGGGTTGTATATTTGTGTAGCAGAAAATATTATTGGAGCCACAAATAGCCAGATCTATAATGTGACTATTGCTTGTAAGTTAACCAATTATTACTTTACAAAATTTCTTTAAAAAAAAAAAATAAATAAATACTGGAACTTATCACTTTGATCCAACTTTTAAAAAAAACTTTTTGCTCAACGATATAGTAATTTCAATCGAAGTTGATAATAGCACATTAATAAGCTCTTCTTAAAGGAACGCTGTGGACAAGTAACGTAAAAAAAAAAAACCACTGAGACATTTTTGGTTTTCCGCGTCACTGCACCATGTATAAAGCTGCACATTGTGAACCATTCAGATTTAGGCCCTAGCAGGACAATGTCAAAAAAAAGCATGCTACAGGCATGTCTGCGAGTGCACCTTAAAATAAACTCTAAGAAAAAAGTCAGTTTTGTGTGAAAATCTTGAGTTAGTTTTTTTAAATGTTTCTTAAATGCTAAACCGGGTTAAAAACATCTGCTTCATTTTTTAGTATAAACTTTGCAGAGGTTATCTTCAATCCATTAGGCACGCACATTCATGGCCACCTTTTTGTGAAGCAAACATAACGATGGGAAAAAAAAAGGAAATGATGTAAATTGTTACAAATCTCCATGAAGGTGTGTAAAGAATACAAATCTCATTATTAAACACTACATGTATTACCTTTTCAATTATTAAAAGGATCTTTACAAAAATGTATCCAATATTTCAAGTGAGGGAGGTATTTTTCTCATTATTTTCTCTTTTCCACTGCACAGTCTTGCTTACATCTTTTTCAACACACAGGCATCACTAAAGAATCTTTTATTATTATATAGATAGGTGCTAATATTTTGTCTGCAGCGTCCCCTTAAGGAAAATAAATTTAGTCCACTTTGATTAAAAAAAAAAAGTCATTTGCCTGGTTTATTTTTATATAGTTAATATAAAATATAGAAGTCTACTCACGCATCAAAAATTATATTCATCCAGTTTGTGGGCTTTACTATGGATGAAATTAACAAACATGTCTGATTTAAGTTGGTTGAGCGGTAAATTAACAAACATGTCTGATTTAAGTTGGTTGAGCGGTAAATTAACAAACATGTCTGATTTAATTTGGTTGAGCGGTTAATTAGCAAACATGTCTGATTTAAGTTGGTTGAGCGGTAAATTAACAAACATGTCTGATTTAATTTGGTTGAGCGGTTATTTAACAAACATGTCTGATTTAAGTTGTTTGAGCGGTAAATTAACGAACATGTCTGATTTAAGTTGGTTGAGCGGTAAATTAACAAACATGTCTGATTTAAGTTGGTTGAGCGGTTAATTAACAAACATGTCTGATTTAATTTGGTTGAGCGGTTAATTAACAAACATGTCTGATTTAAGTTGGTTGAGCGGTTAATTAACAAACATGTCTGATTTAAGTTGGTTGAGCGGTAAATTAACAAACATGTCTGATTTAATTTGGTTGAGCGGTTAATTAACAAACATGTCTGATTTAATTTGGTTGAGCAGTTAATTAACAAACATGTCTGATTTAAGTTGGTTGAGTGGTAAATTAACAAACATGTCTGATTTAAGTTGCAAGAGCGGTAAATTAACAAACATGTCTGATTTAATTTGGTTGAGCGGTAAATTAACAAACATGTCTGATTTAAGTTGCAAGAGCGGTAAATTAACAAACATGTCTGATTTAAGTTGGTTGAGCAGTAAATTAACAAACATGTCTGATTTAAGTTGGTTGAGTGGTAAATTAACGAACATCTCTGATTTAAGTTGGTTGAGCGGTAAATTAACGAACATGTCTGATTTAAGTTGGTTGAGCGGTAAATTAACGAACATGTCTGAATTACTTTGGTTGAGCGGTAAATTAACGAACATGTCTGATTTAAGTTGGTTGAGTGGTAAATTAACGAACAAGTCTGATTTAAGTTGGTTGAGCGGTAAATTAACAAACATGTCTGATTTAAGCTGGTTGAGCGGTAAATTAACAAACATGTCTGATTTAAGTTGGTTGAGCGGTAAATTAACAAACATGTCTGATTTAAGTTGGTTGAGCGGTAAATTAACGAACATGTCTGATTTAATTTGGTTGAGCGGTAAATTAACGAACATGTCTGATTTAATTTGGTTGAGCGGTAAAAAGCCAGGTTCTTAAATATTTATAAGGTTGTCATTTTTTTTTTACCTCATTTGAAGAAAATGCCTTTCTTTAAAATGAACAATATTTCATAAAGAAAAGTTAATATTAATGTCTACCGTCTAACAATATTTTGAGATACTTAAAAGCTAGAAACAGTATATTTTTCATGCTTAAAATTCTTACCTGATTATCTTTATGCCAGTTTTGTTTAAATATTTTACTCAAGATTTTCTTTTTACTTTTTAAATAAAAAGAAGCTAGATATTATTTTACAGCTGCTGATGTAATTTAAAAATTTCAACTTAAAGTTTTAAGTTAAACTGTCAAATTTATCCTTTTTTTTTTTGCAGGTTAGCGAATGTCTAATTTTGGAAAATATTTTATTATGTTGGCTACCATCTTCAACTCTCTAACTGAAGAAGTAGTTTGGTTTTGTTTTTGTTTTTTTACTTAAAAGTTTTTCTAAATCTGTAACAGGCTTTGAAAATTTTTTTGTTTTTTTTTTGTGATAATTGTTTTTTTTTTCTTTCAGGTTGTTTTATTTTTCTACTGCAAATTTTGTCAAAGCTTTTGTTTGAAAACTAGATAGTATTTTCTTTGCTTCATTTAAAGACTATAGCCTAGTCACTGCGAATTTCTATGTGCACATTTACGATTAGATTCCTTCATTTCAGCCTGTCACCAGTTACTCTATGCCATATTTTATAATTATATTTCTACTAAATGCTGACAATTTTTTAACATGTAATATAAAAAAATTATGAGTGCATTTCTTTCTCATTCTGTATGTCAATTTGCCTCAATGTTATATTTTAAAAAGGTTGAAATAAAAAATCCTTTTTTGATAATCAAGTAAAATTACTCCCAGCACACTGAATAGTTAAAGGTCTATGACTATACTTTTAGCTGATACAATACGAGTTCCACATTTGTCAGACTGCAAGGATGTTTGGGCCCTGCAATGATCTCCCCCCCACCTCACTCAACTCAAGTTTTTTTTAATTCTGTTTTTATTTAGCTCTTCCGGTTATCAGCCAGCCCAACAGGACCAATATCCCTAGTCAAGAGAATACAACAGTCACATTGGAGTGTAGCGTCACACCGCTAGACTCCCTCACTGAACTCTATTGGACAAAGAATGGCATCAGGCTGAGTACTGTCGGCTCGAATAAGTACTCGGGAGGCACAAAGGCCATCCCAAACTTGACAGTGAACTCCTTAATAGACAGTGATGTAGGGACTTATAAATGTATAGCAGTGAACAACTTTGGAACCACTGGAGGATCCAACATTACAATTGACTTCCAATGTAAGTAACAGTAATTTGTAGGTTGTTTTTTTTTGAGATAATTGCTTAAAATGAGTTTACTGATTCTGGAACTATTTATTGACAATAGGAATTCTATTTTTGTTAAACTTTAGTTTTCCATTTCATCACATTTGAGCTCTTTTTTTGAAATGTGAGTTAAAAGTTCGTTGACAATGTTTTCTTTCTAGTATAATTATAGCAGGGATGAGGCGTGAGTGTTGCCAGTCATATTAATAGATACTATTTTATGGTACTGTGTATATTGAATATAGTTGGCATAATCATTTATAATAAAATGACAAGTTTAAATATATGTAACGTTCATTTATATATATATATATCGTATATGTTGTTAGTCTTATTATTTATACCAATACATAAATTATGTTTGTTAGTGCCTATGTATAAAGCATAGAAAACATCAATACATGACCGGCAACACTCACGCCTCATCCCTGAATTATTAAAAATGAAATTCAGCCTTTTAAATTCTTTTTTTTTTCTAAATAACAATAATTAGAAAAATAGTGGTATTTTAACAGTATGTATGCAAAAGTAATAATTTTTTTAACACGGAAGATTTGAAGTGGTTAAAGCCATGCGTTGAGCAAGTATGGCTTAAAACGCTTCATGTATTTAGAGATATTTATATGAGTATTTTAAGCCATGCTAGCCTTTCCCACAATATGGCTTAAACCACTTCATTTTATACTATAAAGATAAATTTTAAAATAAACTTACAAGAAATTTTATAGCTATGAACAAGAGATATCTGAGGCTTGAATCTTTCAGTCATTCTATTTTTTTTTCATGACAGACAAACCTCGTATAAATATCAGTAGCACTCCTGTGAGCATTACAGCAGGTGCACCAATTAGATTGTTTTGCAATGTCAGTGCGAATCCAGATATTTCAATCTTCTACTGGTCCAAATCTGGAAGTGGTGTAGTCAACCCAGGCAGTAATTCCAGCAAATATGGCGGTGGAACAATCACCAACACATCATTATTTATATACTTGACTGACAGCTATGATTCTGGGAACTATACCTGCTCAGCTGGGAACTCAGTAGGAAACACAACCAGTGCTGCTGTAGCTCTGGTGGTTATTAGTGAGTGGAGTTTTTTGTTCTGTTTTATTGTCTACATCTACCATTTTTATTTTACCATTTGTATCTAAAGCTGAAACTGATCTTCAGAATTTGAAGTTAAAAATTTAACTTTTGATAATAAAAAATGAATTGCCATGAAAATTATTATTGCACAGCTTGCTTTCATAGCCATATTATAAGTATCTATTGAATTACTCTCTTTTTACAATTTAAAGTGAAAGGATTTATTTATTTTCAAAAGTAAATCTGTGAAATGTGATAGATTCATTTTTAGTATTAGCTGTGACCAATATTATTATTTTTGCTATTAAAATGTAATAATATTTGCATTGTATGTAGTCAATGTTTTCATTTTATAGGTAAGCCATTAGTGACAGTCTCGCCAACAGCTTTGACAGTTCCAGAGGGACAGGCTGTAGTGAGGTTCAACTGCAGTGTTCAGGCTGTCCCAGCAGTCACTGCTGTTGGCTGGATCAAAGATGGCAAAGTTTTAAATATGGCCAGCCAGCCCGCACACTACTCTGGCGGGACACTGGCAGCGCCAGATTTGTCCATACTGAATGTAACCAAGGCTGACGCTGGAATCTATGCTTGCAATGCTTCAAATGACATTGGCGTTGGGACCAGTTTGAACATCAGACTGGATGTGACATGTAAGGAAAAAAAAGTTATTCACCTTTATATTTATTTATTTTTTTCACCCTTTTTTTATAATCACAAATCATATTTTAAGAATTTTTATGTCTATAAAATGTGCGTAAACTACAGCGACCGTTTCTGTCTACAAAGCACTCCAGGGCCCACCAGCAGTCCAACATTGTTGGTGCCATCTCATCATATATGAAACTGAAAGAGTTTTTTGTGTTTCTGCCACTAACTTTACATGGTCTTCCATAAATAAGTTTAAAAATGAAATTTTCCCAAAAATTTAGTTGTTTTTTTTTTCAGTCCCAAACCGCATAAGTTTGATTTCTCATAAAAAAAATCTGCCTGAAAAAAGACCTAACAGTAATTCTATGAATTAAAGAAAGCTGAATCTTTAAGGCTGACGCTCTAATTAGTATTGGGGCTTTAGCTGAGAACTAAGTCTTAAAGAGTTAAGGCTAAATTGTTTTAGATACCTTTAGGCTCTCAAGAATGTTGTTTTATTAAATCAGGTCACAAAGACCATTAATTTTCTATCATTTTTGAACTCTTATTACTTTATAATGAGTTGACCATTAATATACGATATCAAAGCTATATGGTTTACTGTATAGAACTAAAAATTTTTTTTTTGTAAATCAGATTCTCCGACATTCAATTCAAGTTCAGGAAGCTCCCAGGGCTCAGTTGGTCAGAATATCACACTGTCCTGTGACTTTGCGGCATACCCACCCATCACCCAGCTGTATTGGCTGAAAGACGGCAATAAACTCAACTTGACCCTGAATCCCACAAAATATTCAGGTGGAACAGTCAGCGTGCCCAGCCTGACCATCATAAATTTGAATATAGCCACTGACCCCGGCAGCTACCAGTGCGTGACGAACAACTCCATTGGGTCAAATCAAGGCCCGTCTGTGAATGTAACAGTCGTCTGTGAGTCAAAAAAGGATTTGAAATGACACATTAAGTTTATTATTTTATATGTGTAAAAAAAAAAACACCTAATTACTGGAAGAAAATTAATTCAGTTTAAAGATGAATAGTTACAGACAAAAAGTTGACCTAATTTCACTTTCGTACAAAGCTATGCATTTCACTCAATCAAATCACTATCAATTCATAACACTAATTGGGTCACTTGTTTGGTTTAGTTTCATTTGAAAACTTGTAGGAAAAAAAATAATGTAGATGTTTATTGAAGAGCTTTTTGCACATTTCATTTTTGGTTTTAGGTCACACACTATAGACTCACGACTTAGAGTAGAAACATTTTTGTGCTTAATCCTTTAGATTATCTCAGACCAGCTGTATAACACACTATAGACTTGCAGTTATCTCACAACTTAGAGTAGAAACATTTTTGTGCTTAATCCTTTAGATTATCTCAGACCAGCTGTGTAACAAGTAATTTTTTTATATTTCGCTTTTAGCATTGTTTTTTCTTATTAGTCTAAAAAAAAAACTTAGAATGAATGCAATTAATAATAGACTTTAGTTGTTTTTTTTCTATTAGCTTTCCTTGTACATTTATGTTGCTTAAAGAAGCCTTAACCTAGTTATACCATGTTTTTTTTTTTTTGTCTTTTAAAGCCATACAGTTATGTAATCTTAAGATTACATTAGTCAACAGTGAAGCAAGGTAAGTTACTGACAAATATTGTTGGGGGGGGGGGGGGAAGGGGGGGGATCTTAAGATCTAGAAAATGTCTGAAGCAACTTGTTTAGAAAAATGTGTACAAATATAACTTAGCTTAATGCCTGATAAACTTCGTATTTTTTTTAAAAAAATAGCAGATTTGATTTTAGCTATTAGTTTTATAATGAAAAATGCTTCATTAAAATAGTGTGTAATATTTCAAAACGAACTCTTAGAGACTTGAAATGGTTTATGATAATATTCATCATTGCCTTTCATCATTGACAAAGGTCTAGGCTCATCCATTCCAGATTATTCCACTTTTTTTTATGTTTTGTTTAGGGTATTCCATTTGTGCCCAACAATTTTCTCTCTGTATGCATCTTATTCATGTCTCTAATGGCCTAGGTGCATATGTGTGCACTGCACTTTAGGTATTAAGGTGTTACACTACTCAGTGGCACACTGACATGGTCTAATTCAAACAATGTTATCAAAATGCTGCCACAAGCAGAGGGGAATCTAATGACAGGCCATAACTTGTGAGTGCTTCCCATAGTCTGCCATGATACCCTTTTTTGTTTTTTAAAGGGTCCACCCAATGTATTCTTCTGCACCCAGTGCCTCTGTCCAAAGTATTCCTTGTTGAAAAAAAATTATGCATTTTTTTATACAACTTAATAAATTTTTAAAACATCATCCTCTTGCACATCCAAATGGTTTGTCTAAACAGAATGCTGAAAAGTTACCACACATCTTGGGAGGATAAAATCTGTTGGAAGTTGGCAGGATCTTTTAATCTACAATCACTCACTGTTTTTATTTTATATTTCAGGTTGTGTGTGAACCAGTTGATCTAAAATGTTTATGATACAATTTTTTAATTACATGTATTAGCAATTTTCTTTATTCAAATGATTTGAATTGTATACATGTATTTTGATTGTTTTCTTTTATATTAATGTTATAGTTATTTTTTTTTCCTCTTAACAATATATGCTTTTTTTTTCTAATTCAATCAATTCAATAACAACTGTTTACATTAACCCTGTTTCAGTATGAATACTAATGATATTTTCTGAATCCTTTACTAATTCAAATCTTAATGTTATTAACCCTTCATGTTATTTCCCTGTACTGATTCTAACTGTGCTATAACTGTTTTTATTTAATACTTTCATTATTTTGTTGTTTGCACCCTTTTTGCTTTATGGTGAAAAAAAAAAACAAACAAATAAACTTGATAATTTATTTCTGTTTAATTTTAAAATGAAGACAGCTTACTTATAGCACTGAAAGTAAATTATGTGTAACTTTATTTAGACTGTTTATTGTCATCAAATTTTTTAGTTTTTGCGTTTAGTTATTCTTTATTGATAATTTAGATATTTAAGTGAATTTTTTTTTATCCCTACAAATCTATAAGTAAATTAATTGCATTATTAGAATAACTCTTACACATCGAAATTTTTTTTTGTAGAAAATAATACGAGGAATTTATTTTAATCCATTAATTTAAGAATTTTGATTTAAGTTTTTTAAAGTTCCCAATCAACTCTTAACTTTATCAGATTAGAAATTAAAACATTTTTCATTTACTTCCATTACAGCTGTGTTTTTCTTTTCTATTACAGTTGACCCATATATTACTGTAGTGAATAAAACTTTAACTGTCACAGAAGGAAGTAATTTCACTATTGATGTAGCAGTGCACATGTACCCTCCTTTTAGTTCTATTACCTGGTACAAGGTAAGCATACACATGCAGCCTACATGTATTATTTAAATTTTTTCTTAAATTTAACTATTGAGTTATTTTTATAAAACAACATTTAATCGCCATCGCTCATTTTTTAAATATGCTAATTTGGTTTATTTCTCGCATTTCACATACAATTATTGATTGGCCTTTTAAATAAATCTTAAATAGTTTAAAAAGAAGATTTGATATCCAAAACACGCAATTACAATCTTAATTCAATGAGAAATATTTTTTAAGAAAAAAGTAATTTTTCTATCACTTGTTATTTTTTGTATCAATCCTTGGCGATGGAGTTGTCCTATGTTAGTTTAGCTTAGTTGTCATTTTTTTTACATAGAAAAACTTGACATTGTTTTTTTTTAATGCTTATTTTCAAGGATAACAATCAAGTTCCTGTAGGAGATCAGACAAAATTTCAGAACGGCACTGTGAGCAGTCCTCCGTTGACAGTGCTGTCAGCTGCCCCACAAGACACTGGAACATACAGAATCGTTGCCCACAACTCTAAAATTACAGTGAACGAGACCATTGCTGTGGACGTTTTATGTTAGTACTAAGCAAACTTTATGCATACTGACTGAGGAAGACTTTTCATTATGTCTAAGCAAGCGAAAAGAAACGAGAATGATATCCATAATTATTTAATTTGGATAGCATAGGGTGTTTGTAAATTCTGTCATTAAAAAATGTAAAAAGAAATAAAAAATGGCTATCACAAAGTAGTTATTCCCGTTTGACAATGAGGCTGGGACTATATTCCCGTTTGACAATGAGGCTGGGACTATATTCCCGTTTGACAATGAGGCTGGGACTATATTCTGCTTTTACTTTTAAAAGCAATGTTAATGTCTAAAATAAATTGTTTTGCAAAAAAAAATGAAATCCTCACATTTTTAAGCGTTAATTGAAAATATTTATTTTAAGTTTTAAAAAAAAAAAATTTAAATGAGCCATTTCAAAGTGATGGTTCTGTGAGTGTTCCTCGTTTAAGCCACACAAGAGCCAATGAAGTGAGCAGCCTGGATATTGGTCCTTCAGGATATATAGAAATACTTTAAAATTAATTTTTTTTTTTTTCATGTCAAGCACTGCGTCTGTGTTTTGAATATCTCAAGGAAAATATTAATTTTAGTTTTAAATCCTGTTTCTTGAAAAGAAAAACTGTTATGTATGCGAAATATGTTTTTTAAAAAAATGGCACAAGTTTAAAAAAAAATTCCTCATTTATGAACTATTTCAATCTACTATTTCTAACTTTTTAAATCTGGTTTTGTTGTTGCAGACTCACCAAAAATCTCCACTTCCCCACTGACCTTCAATGTCACAGTCAACAGCTCAAAGACCATACCATGTGATGTACAAGCCAAACCTGCAGTGTCTTCAATCAGATGGCAAAAATTAGACCTGGACTCGGGTCAGATCTCAAGTGTTACAATAGGAGGAAGATTCAGGTGAGGACTCAGTCTCTTAATCTGTGAAAATTATTCAAATGAAATTTTCTTCCTAAACTTTTTTGTGTGAAACAATTAAACCAAACTTGTAAAAACTGTACTGTACTTTCCACTTTAAACAATGAGTGATTTAGAAAAAAAAAGTAATTGTCAAAAGAGATCCTGCTCACAATTTGTAAAGTTCAACTTAATGTCCATCCAAAGATCATGATTTGAATTCACCAGATACACAGATATACAAAAATCATCACTGATAAGTGTAAAATATGTACAATTATTTTGTCTGTCTATAAATTCTAAGAGTTATCTTTTAAGCAATGAAAAAAATCAGATAAAAAAAATTTGGATCTCATTTTTTTCTTCTAGTGGCGGCAACATAAGTGATCCAAGTCTAACAGTAACAGGAATTCTCCCAAGTGATGCTGCAGTTTATCAGTGCTCAGCTTTTAATGCTTTAGGAAATATGTCTGGACCTAATATGACTTTGAGAGTTTTTTGTAAGATATTTTTTTATAGCAATACTTTGTAATAGCTTAACAGAAATTATTTCAAGTTTCCTTAAAGCCCAAAGGGCTCATCTGGGCAGATGAAGTGTAGAATTCATCTGTTACAATAACCTCGGCATTTAAAGGGATTGTGTGGTTAGCACTACGCCCTGCCGCCTTTATCTCTTTTTAAAAAACCATATGCCTCTCGGTCAAAGTACGTCTACTCAGCACATTTGATATAATTATGTGGATATCCAGTGATATAAAATTTCTTTAGTGCACTGTTACTTTAAAAAACATGTTCCTGTTTGTTTCTATATTGTCTTGGGGAATCTTTTTAGGTCTTAAAATTTGTTTCTCATGTGCATTACTGGTCAGTAAATTAACTTTGATGTAAAAAATTTAGTTCATTTTAAACCATTCAGGCCAGTATGTACGACTTCTCGCAGGTTTTCATAAAGCCTGTATACATGTATTTGAAAAAAAAAACTATTTATAGTGCTTTTAACAGAACTTACGAAAATGACATGTATCATCTTTCCTTTATATAGTAAACTTAATGTTTACATCTTCAGACAAGCCGGAGGTCAGTGTATCTGTCTTCCCATCCCAGATCACACTAGACAACAAGTTTGAGTTAAACTGCTCGGCAAAGGGCTATCCAGATGTCACTAGTTATATGTGGTTTAATGGTACAACAGTGGTTAGCAGAAGCAACTATTTTGTAAAGAACAATGCCACTTCATATGACTACATACAGTTCAGGTAAATTTATTTGCTTACATACTCTTATAATATCAATCATGATTTTAAAAAAACTGAATGTTTTTTTTTGGTCAGTTAAATTTGATTCAGATTAATTTATAGCTATTGAATTTCATTTTCAGGACACATGTTGCTGTATTTATTTTAATTTAAATAGATTAGTTCAGATTTTCTAAATGATGTACAAATTGTATAATAGTTTATAATGCTCATTTAACGATTTACAATAAGTGTCAAAAACGGATTCCTTGTTTTTTTTTTGATGAAATCAGGGTGATTTGAAGGCTCTTTATTTTTGGGCACAATGTGCATACTGTAGATCACATGTTCAAATCACAATGAGTTCAATCTCCTACCTATTTATTATGTGATGGATGGCTTTATAGCTTTTTTGCACACTTGGCTATGATAGAGTGGAGATGAATAAAAGCCACTACAAAAAAAACCATCCCATCAGTAGTTTTTAGGACCCAAGAGATCAGCGTCTCATTCTTGGAGGGACTAGGCTCATAAATTGATTTGTCAAACAACCAATATTTGTAAAGCAATCTATGAATTGCTATTTAACATGTAACTGGTGTATTCTGTATCATAATGTTTAAATGATGTGTCCAACTGCCATGGAACAGAAAGATTCTAGTTATTTCACTGTAGCAGATCAGTGTTGATGATTTAGTTGCTATTTTATTGTTGCAGATGTAGTGTTGATGATTTAGTTGCTATTTTATTGTTGCAGATGTAGTGTTTCAAACTCTATGGGAACAACAAATGCATATATCACACCCAATATATTGTGTAAGTCTAGTTTTCTTAATTTTATAGTTTTGTGCTTTCAATTACACATACAACTGGCAGCTATTTCCCTACTTGTTCTGACGAATTTTTTTTTTATTATTCACATGTTATTTGAATTCATTTCATATAACATACATTTTGAATTAATTATAAACAATCATTAAAAATTTAACATCATTACAAATTGCAATATTTAATAATTTTTTATAATTAATTGAAAATAAATGTTATATGAACTGAATTCCAATAACATGTGAATATTAAAAAAAAAAATCATCGGAACGAGTAGGGTTTTTTCCTTATAAAGCCTGCCAACTCTTACACTTCTTGGGTTGCTTCTTTTTTCTAGCACCCTTGACTTGTTTTTCAAAAGAATGAATGTCTAATTTTTTTTTTTTGCAAAGTTAAACCAGTACAGCTGGATAATGGACAAGAAACAATCCTAGCTACAAAGCCATCGAGTGTCACATTAGAGTGTAAGGTGATAGCCAACCCTGCTCCAACATCATACAGATGGTTCAACGGTACATATGAGATTGCAGGTGCCACAAACTACAGCCTGACAGTTTTAATAGATTCTGATGATGGTAAGCTCGGCCTTACACTTAGTAAACACCATAAAATAATTTTGTAATAATTGTACGAGATTTAATTTTTAAACACGTTTCTTCATAAATCAACAAGAGCACTTACTGCTGTCTGTGGAAAATAATTTTTGTCGAAAAATCCCTGTCATGTTTTTTTTTTGATTGCTACAGATTTCACTGTGTACAGTTGTGCTGCCACCAACACATTTGGTGAACTTAACCCAGCGAGAGATTTTGACATTCAGCAAGATGTACCAAGTAATTATCACCGAAACTTTTTGTTAGGAAAAAAAATATCTTAAGAGTAAATTTGAAGCTATGTGAAATATTAATATGTTGACCTAACGATGATAAAGTTAAAAACTAAAATTTGTCACTGAATCATGATTAAATTTGAAATTTTACTAAACAGCATCATTGCATTATTTAATCTAAGGATAATCACTAAAGATGATAAAGTTAAAAACTAAAATTTGTCACTGAATCATGATTAAATTTGAAATTTTACTAAACAGCATCATTGCATTATTTAATCTAAGGATAATCACTAAAGATGATAAAGTTAAAAACTAAAATTTGTCACTGAATCATGATTAAATTTGAAATTTTACTAAACAGCATCATTGCATTATTTAATCTAAGGATAATCACTAAAGATGATAAAGTTAAAAACTAAAATTTGTCACTGAATCATGATTAAATTTGAAATTTTACTAAACAGCATCATTGCATTATTCAATCTAAGGATAATCACTAAAGATGATAAAGTTAAAAACTAAAATTTGTCACTGAATCATGATTAAATTTGAAATTTTACTAAACAGCATCATTGCATTATTTAATCTAAAGATAGTCTTTTTTTTTTATCAAGTAAATTTTTTTTTTTAAATGTCATTATTCAATAAAATTAACTTTTTTCTTTCTTCTCTTTTTTTTCTTCCATCATCACAGAAACTGGTAAGATTCTGGATTTTTTTTTAAATTTATTTTTATTTGTTCTGTTAAAGTTAGAAATACTTCAAAGCTTATTTTTTTTTAAACTGATGACATCCTAGATTTCTGAAAGATATTTTCTTAAAAACTTTCTTTTTAATTATATTTCTGAAACTCTAGGTAGCAGCACCGGAAGCAGTGGCCTGAGTACAGCCACAATTATCTTGATTGTTATCATTGCTATCATCTTGCTTATAATTCTTATTCTGATTGTGGTCTTCTGCTGCTTGCAAGGTAATTTATCAAATTATAATAAAAATTTTTTAGGTGTTTTTTTTTTTGCCAGAATTTTTTAAATCTATAAACTTAACGAATTAAGCTGAGGCCTCTACGCCATTGGTATGTCATAAAATCCTGCCATGGGTTTAAAAATTGCTAGTTTATAAACAATAGGTCATCTTCAATGAGAGTATATTGCAAGGAATGTGTACAAGTATAACTATTTTGCTAATGAAGCAATCATAGTGAAAATAAAATACAGTGGATTCCGCTTAATTGGGACATCGCTTAAGTGGGACAGCCGCTTATTTGGGACAAATCTCAAAGAAACCAAACCAAGAAGCCAATAGTAAATTTGTATGTTTAATTGGGACAGCCGCTTAATTGGGACAAAAAGCCTCGGTCCTGATGTGTCCCAATTAAGCGGAATCGACTTTTTATTTACATTATGTCAACAAAACAAGAGAATACAATTTTTTTTTCTCTAAATGTAAATTGGAGTTGATTTGACTACAATCTATATTTAAACAAACATGTTTATTGCATTAAAATAAATAAAATAGATAGATAGACAGATAAATTATCAGACAAGGTGGGCAGTCAGACAAATAAATTTATTGGTTATAGATTTTCGGGGAGTACAAATAAAATATCTAGTATTACATTTACTATTTTTGATCTTTATTGGCTGTATAATTTTAGATGCTACCACAGGTTAAATACCGGCAAAAATTGTAACAAGGCTAAGAGTTGTTTCAGTTTCTTTTACTGTACAAAGAATGTTTGTGTCTCATTTAAATTGTGCCATCCAAAAAAATCGTCAGCTTATAAATTAACTTCGTATAAATAAGTAAAGTAAGTAAGTAAAGTTCCCTTAGCCCTAAAGGGCCATCGGGGCAGATGATGTGTAGAATTCATCTGTTTCTATAACCTCGGCATATGAAGGGGTTGTAGCTTTTTAATAATTATCTTCCCATTTTTGTTAATCATCTGCATCAATTAAAGAAATTATAAAGTGCAAGTACCCAATAGAAAATGGCTGCTTTATCAAATAGAAAAATAGTTCTTAACATCAGATTAATAAAACTTTATGCTTTAATATGTGTGGGGATGTGGTGGCAGAGCACTCAACTGCTAGCCAAAAGTACTCAAGTTCAAGCCCTGGTTAGTGCCTACAGCTTACTAATGGGTACCCTACTTTTGTTGAGGAAATTTAATGCGGAGGCTGGGAATTTGTACCAGCCACACGATCCAATACAATAGCCGAGGCTACAAAAACAGATGTAGTCTGCTTCATCTGAACCCGATGGCCTGTGTAGACGTTATAAGGGAAACTTTACTATTCTTTAAATATGCTGACACAACACTTTTTTTTTCTTCAATTAATTTCATGCCCTTTTTTTTTTTAACAGGTTTATGCCAGAAGTGTGTCAAACGTAAAAATGTTAAAGTGGAGCCCTCGAATATTAAAGAAACGTAAATACTCTATTCTGTTTGAAATAAAATTTGTTTTAATTTCTATGAAATGGGAAGTTTAATAAGTTCCAGTATTATGTTGACGTCTCTAATGTCTTTAAAAAATGTTTTATGCTACAGTTCAGCAGCACCAAGTGCAGCAAGTATCAGCAACCTGTTACTGTCTTCCAAACCAGTGGCCCCAGTTGCTGCAGGCAATCCTGGATTAATCATGTGAGTTGTCATTGTAATTAAAAACAATTTTGTAAGTTTGTTTATTTCAAAGAGCACAGTAAACTTTTTTTTTCCTAATTTGTATCTTTTTTTTTTAAAGTTTTGCATACAATTTTTTACATGAATTCATCAAATACTACTGCTGATCTTTGTCATGAAATTTTTTTTTCTTGAAGTTCTTTGCCAGAAAAAGCCGGTCCAAAACCATTTTATCTGCCCCCCCTCGATCCTCAAGCTGAAGCAGCAACTGAGAAGTTTTACAGGTAACATTTCAACTCATTACATTTTTCTAAGCATAATTAAAATTAAAATAATTAAACTTAGGTGCATTGTTTTTTTAGTTTTAATCATCCTAACATATTTGTTATTTGAAAAATGAAAGAAAATCTTGTTCAGCCCATTTTTCATTAGTATTGTAAAATTAATGTTATAAATTACACACATACACATACGACATAATAATGTTTAGAGTTTTCAAATACTTAGGAAAGATGAAAAAAAAACTTTTTCTAAAAAAAAAGAAAAATCTTTCATAACAGAGAAAGAAAGAGGCGATCGAGAAGAAAAAAGAAAGCCAAAAGTAGCAAAGAAGACGAGAAGAATTTAACAGAAAATGGATCAGATGAAGGCAAAACCAGCCCACCCTCTATGACTGGACTCTCAGATGTAACGATGGGTAACACATCCACAGCATAGTGCTAATGAAAAATGATTAATAGGTTTTTATGTGTCCAGAAAATCTTATGTTGCATGATGACCTTTAAAAATTCTCACAGATCTGCAGAAATAGATAAAAATTCAAACAAATTACTACCTACTCTGGTTCTAAAATGTTTTTTCTTAAAATATATTATGCTTAACATTTACTTACAGTACTTAATTTGGTACAAGGCAGGGGTGCATAACCTTTTCACCCCCGATGGCCACATCATAACTTCTTTTCTAGTAAGGCTACTGCTAGACTGATTTATATCAATATATTGATGAGGAATATATGTGCATGTTTTTCCCCTGCTGCCATTTACCTGTCATACAGCTGCAGGTTGTGCACCTATGCACCAAGGCAATATTCATGCCTGAGACCTTTCGAATTGTTATATTTTTCAAGAAAAGATTTTATGATAATGTAAGCCAGTTACTCAGGTGGCTAATAGATTGTTTTTATTTGTTATTAACATATTTAAAACATTGTTTTCTTATAGTTATTTAAAGTTTCCTTATCAAGGTATTTGTAAAGTGTTAGACAAACTGTTCCTTGTCATAATATTTATTTTCTCATACTGAAATATTTACATATTTATTTTAAACATAATGAATGGATTGCGTGAGATATGCTTGTCTGTGATTCAGAATTGCCAAATATTGTCAAATATTCTTATGTATTTTAAGTCTTGTTTTTTTATTAAAGTGGTACATGCATTATCCTCATAATAATTCTTCATTGAAGAGGTGAATCTGAAACTAAGTTCTGAATGTTTTGTCAAACATTGTTTAAAATGTTTTTTTATGGTGCCAAAAAAAAAAAAAAATGTTTATATTGATTTAATGAGACAAGTTGTAAGAGGTTTTATGCATCAACAAACTGTGATTTTTCAAGTCATATTTATATTATTTGAATTGCCAAACTAACTTTTTTTTTATTATATAACCTTTACAAACATTCAAAAGTAAATTTCAATATTTTTTTAATCAAAGCATCTTTGTCTGCTATGCACCACACGTTTTTTTTTTCTTTTTTCCACTGCCTTTGGAAAGTGCTTTAAATTTGATTTTAAAATAAGTTTTCTTCCAAAATGTATTGCGCAATAATTTTTCATTTTATCTTCTCAGCTTTCCAGAACGTCTTTTATCTTCATTTCCCCAATTGTCTTTCTGTTGCATTCTGTTCAAAGAATTAAATTCTATCCTCTAAATTAACATAAAATAATTTTTAAAAATCAATCGATTTTTAAAATTAAATTTTTTACTACTGTTAAAGCTGATTGTGCACTTCACAGATGTATATAGCATTGAAATAATATTTGTATTATAAATAAAATATTTGCCTTACTTTTATGGTACTCATTTGATTTTTTATTGTTCAGTCTCAAACTTTAAGAGCATTTTTTTTTCTGGAAAGATGCTCATAATCTGATAGCACTCATGTAACCATCTGCATAAGTAAAACATTCATAAGCCTCATTTGTTTTTAAAGCAATGGAATTTAGTCATTTGTCTACAACAACTCTGTTGGCTCAGTTTTGTTGATTATACTTTTCGTACAAGAATAAAAACCTATCCTGCATTTTGCAGATTTTGTGGAAAAGGACATGGTTTATTCATAAAATATATTAATTGCTGCTTACCCTGCTAGTCTTTATATGATAGTGCTTTTCTACATAATTTTGCAATTTACCTCATTAATTTGACGTGAGGGATTATTCTCTTATTTTATGATGTTTGTTGCCATACTGTAACTACACAGTCATAACATGAACATTTTTATACTCACACTTGAGTGAGAGAGGAGCCATCGGCTTAGTAGTGATCACATGATGCTGAATAAAAAATAACTATCACTTTTCCTTCTGAGCTGCGTATTTGTGCACTTGCAAGCAGCTCTTGCCTGAGTGCACACAAATTAAATCCAAGCTCACAACTGTTTCTTTAGTGGGCCAAGATGCTGTGCACACTTATCCGAATTTCCCATCATCTTCATGGCACAAACAGGCTTTGGAACATTACTATTCTGCAAGACCTCACTTATTAACTCGTAAAAGATTAAAGTTTCCTTAGCCCTAATGGGCCATCGAGGCAGATGAAGTGTAGAATTCATCTGTTTCTATAACCTCGGCATATGAAGGGGTTGTGTGGTTAGCACAACGCACAGCCGCCTTTACTCCCCCAACTTAATGTCAGGTACCCACTTAAAGCTGGGTGGACTTGTGGGACGACTATGAAACAAAGTTCACCTGGAAAAATTCCCATGGTCCTCACTGAGGATCGAACCCAGGACTCTCAGGTTGACATTCGAGTATCTACACCACTCGGCCATCCATCCCACCTTAACTCGTGTATTAATGAAAATTTCTCCTTCAAGAGATTGCTTGTTTGTCAAGTTATTATTAATTTTTTTAGTCATTCTTGCTAGTTACTCATAAAATTAAATTTGAAAGAAGATGTAATAAGAAAAAACAAGGCCAGCCTTTAAATAAAACCTATTTCTCATTGGATGTTATTTATAACCTACTCCATTGATTGATGATCATGTGTGCTAAAACTTTTTAAGTTTCACAAGTAACAAGAGCTACTAAACTATCAATTAAAAAACCCCAGCAAATTAAGGGGATAATGGGTCAGAAATATTTTGGGATTAGATATAAACTTCCCTCAACACAGGTTAATAAGTTTGCTGTCGCTGAATTTTACAATAAGAAAATATACCTAAAGCTCCAAATCTCAACTCTTTAAAAAAGGATTGTTGAAAGCTTTTAAAGAAAAAAATAATGTTGATGAAAGTAAAACCAAGATAATAAAAAAATACTGGCAAAAAATTATGTTATTTTATTAAGTCAATAAGCAGATTTATGTTTTAAAATCAAATCATGAAAACCAGCGTGGTTAACTAAGTGTTTCAATTAAAAAGAGAATAAAAAAAGATTTTTGAAATACATGAAAAAATTGTTTTCACACACAAAAAAAAAATCAAGATATTTATTCTATTCAATCATTAGGCAATTTAAAGATTCTTCGTGAAAACAATAAATCAAAATGAATGCCCAGAAAAATAAAGAATGGGGGTGAATTTTGCATTTAAAATTTTTTTAATATAAATCATTTCTATTTCAAATCATTTCTATTTCAAATCATTCCTATTTCAATTACTTCATTGTGTGATTGAATTATGCTATGTTTTTCCCTGATGATATCAACTTTTAAAAAAAAATGATGTAAGATGATAAGATATGCAGTTTTCTAATAAGAAGCAAAGTTATTCATTTATGTGGACAATAGCTACACAATGTGGTCTAAATTTTTTATGTAAATTTTCATAACAAAAAAATTAAAATATCTTAACTGCTAAAGGGCATTCTATATATTTCGGACATGAAAAAGTGATTAATAAATGTAACTAATATAATTAACACAATATTTTTAGTGAGGTCCAAACATTAAAAATAAACTCATGTATACGTACATGTAAATGTATACATCTGTTTAATCATGTAGGCCATATATATATATGGATGGCAGCCAAAAAAAAAATCTCGTAAACATATTTTTCACAAGGATAATTATCTATTTTATTGTACAGAATCAAGGTACCAGTAAATAGTTACATGTATAATTAAAATATTTCTCATAAATAGGATTACAAATAATGACTTAAAAGATGGTGAACTTCATAATATATTCCTTCAATGCAAGATGCTGGAATGTTGGGGTTTTTTAAGGGAGGTAACTCAGCATTTCTTTTCTTGAAACCAAACAAAATAATTTGAAACAATCTTTTAATTTAAAAAATTAAGTAACTGTACTTTGTTTGAAATAAAATGTTTATTTTCTTTTCTGCCTTTATCTTAATCGAAGTAGTTTTAAGAAGGTATCATAGGTTTATTCTTACTAGAATAGCATTTTTTTTAGAAAACTTAAATAGAAACCTGTATTTATCAGTAAATGTTTTGGAAAATTTTCTAATGAAATAAATAAAAAACAAATCATCCATTAACTTTCATAAAAATGGATGAGGGTGTTAATGTTGTTTGTAGTTATAAATGTAAAAAAAATCAGAACAAAGTCAGGCTAGAAAATGTTTTGTAAATATAAATAAATGTAAATACATGCATGAAACTGCCAAAAAGATATATATGCTTCATAGCTATACATATACAAACATTATACCCTTTACCATTTGCATTTATATAGTTAATATACATATAAGCTCAGCTGAGCCTGGCTGATAACAAATTTTTACTTTGATGATGTAAGAACATAACAATATACTAATAACACTTGGGGATTTAACTATTTCAAAAGATCCGTTTCGGCTTTGATAATTCACCAATATCTGACTAAAATTCTAAATAATCTTACTTTGATACCTGTACAATAAATAGTACACATTTGTAGATGAATGACAAAAACAATGTACGCTCAGCATAATTTTGACAGTAACAAATTTTTACTACATATTTTACAGCAAAAACTTTCATATTTTATTTTATTATCCGGATAATGAATGTTCAAAAATATGAAATTGATTGTTTCTCTATAATTTTGTCTTTAATCATCTACATTGTTGAAATTTCAATTTAAAACCCCGATTCATCATATAAACATTTAAATCTGAAAAAAAAAAATAATATACATGTATAACATTGTTTACATCAACATAGTTATCAATGAGAATGATGATAATATTATAAAAATAATTAAAATGAAATGGACTTGATTTTTTATGTACAATCATATAAATAAAAAAAATTGTTCTAATATTAAAAAGGTATTAAATTTCAACTTTTACAAGGAGTTAGTTCAATAGATTTTTACAGTGCAATAACATATGTATTTAAATACTTCCCAATGTTATGAGACATTAAAATTTATCTTTAAATCTCGAGGATAAGTTAATGAAACATAGAAAAATTCAGAATAACCAGCTGCTTTTGAGAAAAATAATTACTGTAAACTTTGGCTGCAGTGAACGAATGATGTTAATGAACAATTATTTCAGCTAATTAAATGGTAAATGAAATGTTTTTAAAAATATTAAACACACAAAAAAAAATGTATTTCTATTCCATATTATTAAAACGTACCACAGATCAAGTCTTATGAAATTTATTTTCTTGTGGTCTCTTAAAAAAATAGACTTGCATTTGTGGTCAAAAAAGTACAAAAAAAATTAACATTAGACAAAAAAATACAATTCGATGGCGTCTAGACAGCCATTAAAAAAAAAAAAAAAAAGGTGTCCAATCATTTCAGACCATAAAAAAAGGATGTGAATTTGTAGCAATACCCCTTTGTGTCTTATTTTTAATAAAGCAAATCTAATTAGCCAAATCAATAGGTATTGGTTTTAAAAGAAGAGATCATGACATACATTCAAATACTTTAAGTTTAAAAGGAGGTTTTTTGTTTTTTTTTTAATTTTTTTTTTTAAATCTCATTTTTGGTCAATAAAATGAGTGTTAATGTCTGACAGACATGAGGAGAAGTTAAGGTGACAATATCAATTAATCACACACTTTTTAAAAAAAAAAAAAAAACTTTCTTTGCTAACTAAACCCAGGTCACTCAATGCACAGGGACAACTAACACGTGCAGCCATAAAAATAATATCACATGACAAAAATTAAAAAGCAGCTGAACAGACAGGTAGCACAAAAGAGTTATGTTAGGTCTTGTGTTGGATTTTTTTTTTCTCCAAACATTGGGAACGTCCAATGTATAGACAATGTCTTTATAAAGTCAGAAGAAAAGTTTAATGAACCATTTTAATTTTAACAGTGGACTAAGAATAGTAATTATTTCCATAATATATTTTGTATAAAGAAAAATATTCTCACGGATAATTAAATGTAATACATTGCAAACAGGCAATTATCATACAAGAAGGAAAATAATGGAAACAAAAGAAAGGAGTAAATTAAATAATATATATAAATATATATATATAATATCTACGACAGAAATATCATCACAATTAGCTTTGACTAGTGAAAAAGCAGAAAGTAGCTCTATCTTTATACTATGTAGATATTTTGAATCGTTAATCACAAATATTCAAGCCAAAGTTTAGGTCAAGAATGAATGATTAAAACAACACAGAGAAAGGTGAAGTAGAAATTTTAAAATAATTTTACTGAAAAAGTTTACGATTTTATAGTATTGGTTATTCCCCCCCCCCCCATTCCACGGGTCTAAGTACAGCACTTATTCATTTAAAAAAAGAGACATAAAATTCTGGCAATCATAGAAAGCAAATAATTCATTAGCAGTTTAAAACATTTGACAATACTTTTCAACAACAGCAAAACTAAAATTTTATCAATTAAGAGGAAAGAAAACCATAAAATGACACCTAAAAGTTTAAAAAAGGAAATTCCAGCATTTTATCAACCAGTGTCCAGCACTAGTCTGGTAAACAAAGTTCAAGGACACAGATAAACATTTTATGAAAGTTTTTAGAATTAAAAAAAAAAAAATTCGGCAGGATAGATAGAATTTTACAAGGAATCAGTCATGGATGAAAAAAGAAAAAAAAGTAAAAATATAATTATATATTTGAAAAAGGAGCTGCCAAGTATTTCATACACTGCTAATAGTAAATGAATTTCACTGCATTTTGAAAAAAAAAATATCAACTACATCACTTATGTAAACCTGGCACGAAAATGTTAAAATACGTCTCATATAATACACTTTGAAAAGATAAAAAAGAATTTAAACTTTTGGAGAAACCATTCATCTAATGGTTAAACTGATTTTTACTTACAGAAACCTTAACCAAAAGTGGAAAGAGTTTATCCCTAACAAAAAGAAAACCTCACATGTACAAAAATTCTTTCATTTGTTGAAAAAATAGACCGCAAAGATTTACAATAGCTTCAGCATAAATAAAGAATAACAACACTAAGATTAACAGAATATACATCATAGAGGTAAAAATAAAATGTAAATTATCCAGCAATCAACCATTTACAGGCCATGATATTTCTATGATAATGTTTCCTATGTAAAGTTGGAGGGAACCTAATTGTCAGTTTTTGTTCAGTTAAACATGGTAGTTAAAAAGATGGAGGCAAGGAGCGGGGCTAGTAAAAAAAAATAAATATTACACCTGGAAAAGAAATATGCACCAATATCACTGACCTGTATAACACAACGGCCTCAAAAATTATTGCTCAAGGAAGTTTAAATAATTTTGGACTCAAGCCAATCGTATTATATAGGTTGAATGATTTATAAATTATTGCGTAAGGAAAATCTGATGAAACACGCTGAATGATAATTTTTGACATCTTTATAAAATACAAGAACATTTTCTTTTTACGTAATAAACATTTATATGTGAATATATATATATAAAAATAACTATTTACATGATTTGTATAACTGTGTTCATTTAATATGACATCAACAAGGAGCCAGGCTAAACAATGTAGTCATCTGAACGACCAACACAGAGGTAGAGGAAACTGGAAATCAGAGCCATCCCAGCTGCACCCACAGCTACCCAGAAACTCCAGCCGAAGACGGACACAATTTGGTTACTGTCAGTGACAGCTTCCATGTTATAATCCAGGTGACCTTTGGCCCCAAACAAGCACACGGCAGTTGTTACCAACATAACTGCAAAAAAATCAAGGTAATATTTCATTTCGCAAACTGCAATATTTATTTGGCTTTTAGGAAAAAAAAATAAATATACAAATCAAAGTGCACATTGAGATATACAAATCAAAGTGCACATTGATATATATGTATACAAATCAAAGTACACATTGAGATATTCAAATCAAAGTGCACATTGAAATATACAAATCAAAGTGCACATTGAGATATAAAAATCAAAGTGCACATTGAGATACACAAATCAAAGTGCACATTGAGTCTGGCCTATAAACAAGACATTTAAAGCCTGGCATGGCCTAAAACAATAACTTTATATAAATGTATACAAGAAGCATTGTAAGTCACACTAGCCCAACTCACAGTGTAGGTTAGGCTAGTCTGCCTTAAAAACACTTCAAATATGATAGCTTAATGAAACATTCAGGCATGTGATGTACAGAACAATTACAATAAAATTTCATTTGCAAGTAATATGTTCTTCAAATTATTCTTTTTTAATGTACTATGCTTATGCACTGGGGCCCCCCCCTCCCGCTAGGAGTGGAGTGCCCCCCCCCGCTTAAAAAAGAAGAAAAAGAGGAAAAAATAAAGAAAAAGTATAGATGCCCCCCTTGGGTATTGGTGCCCCCCTGCTGACTTTGACCTGGCTACGGGCCTGTGTTTCTGACAGAATTTAATTTTTAAAAGTTTATGCAGTAATAATATACTACATTTTCTACTTTTAATACTTTAAAACAATTTATTCAAAAAAAAAATTATGTCTCAATTATCATGTACTAAAAAGCACACAAAACAGTTTTTCAAAGTTATCTGTATGATCTAAGGAGTTCATTTTTTAAACAGTCAAATAAACGATTTTCGTTTTTTATTGTAAGTTTTTCTTTTATTTCTTTATGTTACACTTATAAATCCACTTGCTTTTTGTTTGTTAAGTTAATGTAAGCTTCTAAAACTAAAGTGCTCTTCATAGTGTGAAAACTAATTTCTCAAAATATGACACACATCAAGAAGAGGAACAAATTTAAATAAATGCGTATTTAAATAAAAAAAAAAAGAAAAAAAATTCACTCAAAAAAAATTGTATTCCTATGTAAAAAAAAAAAAACTTCAATAAAATACTTTCATGTGTGGAGAAAATACCCTACACAAATTTATAATAGCTCAGGATGGCCAGTTGGGGGGGGGGTGCAGTGGCACACGGGGGGGGGATTGTGTAGCATCAGGCGCATTTTTTAAGCTGGGCCCGTTTGAGAACTTTTACCAGTACATGAACAAATCAGAGCACTCACCAAAATTGGACAATTGGGTTCGAACTCAGGAAGTTCAGGTCAACAGCCAGTGCTCCACGCTGCACATACCTAAGGGAGACGGGTGGTCGTGTGCTAAAGCACTCGATTGTCGACCTGAAAGTACCTGGTTCGATCTCCGGTGAGGACCAAGGAAAATTTTTCAGGTCCTGGCCCAAGTTCCCGATATATCTCCCGTGGTGCCTCCAAGGCCATTGCACTATCGGCTATGGCGAAAATGAAAGAAGGGCACCATAAATTCCGTCCCATTAGTGGTTTATAGGAACTAAGAGATTTCAACTCATCCTTACAGGGACTTCACACACACACACACACATACAATTCAACTTTTTTTTTGCAGTATGCCTTGGCAATAAATTGTCTCATTTGTGTGACACGTTTTTACAACTTTCTCAAACAAATGGATCGTTCAACAACCTGAAGTTTCGAATAATTATCATGCTCATAAAAACGAAATTGTTGTGAACAAAATCATGAACCACCCCCCCCCCCGTACTTACAAGTGAGTAATATAAAAACTCCAGATGCGTGGTGTGGACTGCAGTTTTTGCACGAACAACAGAGGGAGAACAGACCCACTATCAGAGAGATCAGGCTGCTGGCAATGGCGCAGGACATCAAACCTTGTACAGCTTTAAACCAATCTGAAATGGAACAAAAATTGAACTTTCTTCAGATTTGCCTCCACCTTGAAGAGGGTAAATTGAAAAAGAGAAAAAAAAAATGCTATGGAGTGAGAAAGGCTGAAAGATTTACTAACGAAAAAAAGCAAATCTCAGTTGAGGTGTGTGTGTGTGTGTGGGTGGGGGGGGGTGGATCTGTAAAATAAACCGTTCAGTACAAAACGAAAATTATCCAAAATTTTCATTTACCTAGAATCAATCAGACATTTAAAAAATAAATAGTTAAAGAGTTCAACAAATAAATTTGACTGGTAAGTTCAAACAGTTATATTTTAATACATTCAGCAGATGTGGCCCCTTTCTAAGATATCATGTTGGATGGGGGGGGCGTAACCCCATGTCCGAGTCATCCCCCCTTCCCCCAATATACACAATGTAATCATTGTTTTATTTTTATCCTTTAAATTATCAGCAAATTAAGTTGTTGGATTTTTTCTACCAACTACTACCAGGATATTTCCGCTTCATTTATCCACGATCCATGTATTGGGATTCAACTGGAAATGGATTTTTAAAAAGAGCGGCTTCGCAAAATGTAAAAAAAAAAAGACTTGTCAGCGAACACACGATTGTGCCCATGTGCTACAGCGTGCACGCAGTATTTTAAATATTTAGCATGAATCGCTTACAACACAAACACACACACACACATGGTTTGACACGATGACATCATCAGACTCAGACAGACACGTGTTAGCCAGTAGCGTGCTCAACACACTATCAGCATGACTGTGTACAATCAGAAGATGACACAATGTGTCATGTGTTTTCACATTCGACGTTTAGCAAAAATGTTTACTATCGGTGGTGGGGGGGGGGGGGGAATACCGTGTTTATTTCTAACACACGAGGGGGCCCCTCCTCTCCTGGATAGGGCGTGGCGTTCTAATCATTCAAAGGGCGTGATTACATCTCAACCCACAACTTGCAATGGAGACGGTTGTGGGGATGGGCGTGGCTGTTTGTACCCACCGTTTAAGAAAATAAGAAGTAAATAAAACCGTGTACCGGGAGAGAGGCGCGGTGAGTGGGCGGTGTACGAAATACCACAGGCCACAGGCTCTCAAATTGTGTGTTGTGGAGATGATTTCAAGAGGGCCGCGCACAACTGTATCGTCAGGAATGAATGCAATCAATTCTAGAATGTTCTTTCTTTAATCCTTTTTTATTTCCATTCTTGGCAGTGGGTCGCGAAAATCAGACAGGTTTCTTGGTGGGTCGCGAAAATCAGACAGGTTTCTTAGTGGGTCGCGAAAATCAGACAGGTTTCTTAGTGGGTCGCGAAAATCAGACAGGTTTCTTAGTGGGTCGCGAAGCTCAAAAGTTTTGAGATTTGTGACGTGACATAAAGAAAACAGAGTCATGATTTAAGCACAAATGGGATCTCAATTCCATTAACAATACTTTTGTGTTTCCATCGCGACCTACGTGAAATTCGTATGGGTCGATCCTCACACTTTGAGAACAGCTGCGTTAGTGTCTTCGGCAAAGTGAATACGAGTTGCATAAATAGTTTACTTTCTAATGGAAGTGGTGGGGGGGGGGGGGGAAAAAGAAATGTCAAGTCAGACATTTGAAATGCGGAATGAGGTCGTTTTCTAATAATAATAAATGACGACAAATGCAATGTAAAAGAAAACTAGTCAACCGTGTACCAAACGATCAAGTGCAAATATTTGTATCGAGGCCGAGAAGGTAAGAGAGGAGAAGGGTGTGCGTGTGTGTGTGGGTGTAAGGGTTGGGGTGGGGGTGGAGAGAGTATACATTATACGAACTTTGCATTAACTTTAAGGTAAAAATACAATTTAGAAGAAACATTTTTTTTTAAATAATAGCAATCAATGATCATAACGAGGCAAGTTTTTGAAATTATAAATCTCTCCCCACCCCCTCCAGTAAAAGAAAAAAAATTCGCCAACCCAATATTTGATTATTTTTTTTTTTGTTTTAACCGGCTGTGGAATACAGGGGTGGTGGTTGAATCAGTGACAGTCCAAGACTAACACAAGATGGAATCAACCAGCACGTCACCATCTCATGTCCAGATAGTAATCAAACACTATGGTGGGTGGTAAGGGGGGGGGCAGAATGTTCAAAGTAATTGGGTGACTACTGGTTCAATCAAGTTTTCAAAACAAAGGGAGGTGAATCTTGATTCAATATGCAGTAGTGTATGACGTGACTGGGGTGCGCCACACAGAGAGAACAGTGTGAGCTCTTGGAAGTGTGGCGGGCTTACATACAGGTTGTATGTGGTATGATGTAAGTGTGGCGGGCTTACATACAGGTTGTATGTGGTATGATGTAAGTGTGGCGGGCTTACATACAGGTTGTATGTGGTATGATGTAAGTGGCGGGCTTACATACAGGTTGTATGTGGTATGATGGAAGTGTGGCGGGCATGCATACAGGTTGTATGTGGTATGATGTAAGTGTGGCGGGCTTACATACAGGTTGTATGTGGTATGATGTATACATGTATGCGCTAGGAGGTAAGTGTGGCGGGCATGCATACAGGTTGTATGTGGTATGATGTAAGTGTGGCGGGCTTACATACAGGTTGTATGTGGTATGATGTAAGTGTGGCGGGCATGCATACAGGTTGTATGTGGTATGATGTATACATGTATGCGCTAGGGTGTAAGTGTGATGGGCTTACAGACAGGTTGTATGTGGTATGATGTATACATGTATGCGCTAGGGTGTAAGTGTGAAGGGCTTACAGACATGTTGTATGTCGTATGATGTAAGTGTGGTGGACTTGCAGACAGGTTGTATGCCGTATGATGTAAGTGTGGTGGACATGCAGACAGGCTGTATGTCATATGATGCAAGCGTGGTGGACTTGCAGACAGGCTGTATGTGGCTAGTATGTAAGTGTGTTAGGCTAGTATGCAGGTTGAATGTGGTATAGGTGAAGATAGCCGACAACCAATTAGTAGATGACGTACTTACTATACGATGTACATAGCTTTTTAGAGGAACCTACTCAGACCATAGTTAAAGCAATTGGTAAGCTAAGCTAAACATTCATCTCGCGCAAGTGTGTTAGTATTTTTACCAAATGTTAAATTAATATATATATATATATATATATATATATATATATATATATATATATATATATATATATATATATATATATAAATTCAGTTAAGCAATCAGTGCGTTATACAGTAATTTCGCATACGAAACACCCATACAGTTATAATCACCAACTAAATAAATTTCTACAAATAAATATTAAATAAAATTAATTTCATACAATTATGTAATATAACAAACAACTCTGTCATTCCATATGCTGAGTGTCATTCAACTAAGTAATCCCCTAACAGTACCACCCATCGTTGCTGGACATCCATTACAGCTGATTCCATACAGCTACAACCACCAAATAACATAAAATGTCCCAGCTAATAATTCCTCATCACTTTACGGTACACATAGTATCATAGACATGATCAAACATGGCCGCCACTGCCAAGGTTATGGAACCCAGATCCTCCCTTACGCCACCGCGTTGTCTGTCCCTCCATGCACTACAAGTGGCCGTCACCCTCACACAATTGATGACCGAGGCCACCAGGTGAGACACTGACCAGTGGCCGTGTCAACATGCTCAGGGGGGGGGGGGGGTGAACTGCAGTCCAAACATCAACGACGCAGTTTTATGACATGTCATCTTCCTGGGCCGCCTCCCTACTCCCCCCACCACACAATGACCACCACCTATCATATTCACGTGCTGGCCTGAGTCTTAAACTGACCAGTACTGTTTTAATTCAGACCATTTAAAAAAAAAACTCGAGCTGTGTTAAATTGAAAAGAAGATCTTTCACTACATCTACGGACAGGCTTGCGGAGCCGGAGCCGAGGAGCCGAGAGCCGCTACTTTTAGCTGGAGCCGGAGCCGAAAAAATCTGGCGGCTCCACGGCTCCCAAATGTTTTTTTTTACAGCAGAAATTTTTTTTTAGCTTTAAAATTAAAAATTTGATTGTTTGCCTCCTACAATTTGAAATGTCATGTTTTACGAACGCCACAACAGTAACACGCACATCACCACAAGAAATCTTTAATGGGGAATAGTTTTGTGTTCGTTTTAAATCTTGTTTACCCTCCGAGATTTTTTTAATGGCATGCTATTTTGTTATATATAAAGTTACAACAGTTTTATTTCATAGAATAATTGTATCAATCATTTAAAAATAAATTTTTACTACGACGACAAATAGAACGCGTCATTTCGTGTATTATTTGACCGCGAATTCGTAATAGACTAAAAACAAAATGGTAGCTTTCTGTATTTAACAATTTTATTATAAACAGAATATCTGAAATAGAGTAGATAAATTTATAAGGTTGTGGCTTTTCGGACCCGTATCCCAATAAAATTCGATTGTTATTCGGACCCGTGGCAAATATGCACTAAGCTTAGCTATATTTAAACTTTATTAGACGGAACCCGAAAAAATAATAATATAGAGTTCGCTTAGTGAAACCCTTGACAATGAGTAACGATTAAATCATACAATTCAAACAATTATTAAAAAAATAAAAAACAATAAAAAAGTTTAAATATAGCTAAGCTAAGTGCATATTTGCCACGGGTCCGTATAACAATCAGACTTTATTGGGACGGGGTCCAAATAAATATCGGAGTTTATTGGTACCCGGGTCCAGGCCCGTAGCCAGAGGGGGCTAGGGGGGCTGACCCCCCCCCCATTCATGACCTGAGCCCCCCTCCCACCAGTGCATGATTTGAGCTTTTTGACAAAATTTAAATAATAACGGCTATAAAACATCAATCATTTTGTTCAATTTTGTTTTAGGGGCCCGGACTCAGCTGGCCAATCAACTTTTGAAAATATTAATATCAGCACGGGGGCCCGTGTCACCCCTGCCCAGGGACCCGAAATTTCTGTCGGTGGGCCTGTTCGAAACCTTGTAATAGTCGTATATATTTATATCTTCTGAGGACAACTAGCAACCTTAAATAACTTAATAAAATAATACTGACTTCTGACTTCACTTTTATACATATGTATAATAAAATAATAAAGTACAAACTCCGTGATTTCTGAGTGATGTTATTTAATTTGCAAATTTACTTTTTAGCAGAATTAATTTTATTTTAAATTGAATAATTGCGACTGGTCAATTTGTTGTTGATAGATCTGTTCTTTGTTTTCAATATTTTATAAGAAATATCACACAAATAGCTAAGCTATATTCGTGCATCTTTGTCGTTCTTCCCGGGTTGTACGTTTAACGAACAGTATAATGATATAAATCAGGTATCTATTATGTAACAATTGTGTAGCAGAACAAATGGTCAATATATTTATAACTGGAATCAGAAATTGCTCAGTCTCAATAAATTTTTATCATTAAACCTGTTTACTATTTAAATTATTTTTAACAAAACTGCAACATGCCATGCATTATTGAAACGTAGTTTCACTGAGATCCCCTCCCAAAAACCCTCCTCTCCGTTCGCAAGCTTTCGGCGCTTCGCACCTCCATCTTCGCCCCCCCCCCCCGAACATTTCTTCTACCCCACCAGGGGCGGAATTATGGTTATCGCAAGTTTAGGTAATACATCATTAAATTATCGAATTATTTTTTGTTCAAAGACCAATTTTCAACAATGAAAACAGTTTCGTCGTCCCCCCCCCCCGGGGGTCAAAGTTTTGCCCCCCCCTCGTCAAAGTTGTCTAGATCCGCCGCTGTACCCCAGAATCAGTTCTTCGGCACGCCCCCCCCCCCGGCCGAAAAAAAATTCCCCCCCCCAATGCAATAATCCTGGCTACGGGCCTGCCCGGGTCCGAATAGTCACTTCGAATTTATAAATAATAAATATAAATGCTGAAGTCTTTAAAATATTTTAAATAGTGTATCAATTTACTGTTGGCTAATTTGACCACTCCGACGGACGACATCGCTTAAATCGCTCACCAATTTTGGCCTCAAAAAAAAAAGTCGCTCAGAGACAAAAGTTTTTGCTCACTTCATACCACACCTTAGAGGGAACATTGGTCAAGCGGTGTAAAAATCACGCGACCGCCGACCTGGGGGTTCGTTTATCGGCGAGAAACCAATGGCGATTTTTTTTTCCCAGGACATGCGGGGAATGTTTCACTTCGTCTCATGTGGTGGATCTGTGGTTGGGGGTAAAAGAGTAGGGCACTACAACAACAACAACAATGTCCCATTAGTGGTTTACAGTGGTTTTCAGGTGGACTTCACAGACCACTACATCCAGGTCTTGCCTAGATTGACGTACTACACCAGTCTCTGTTTGACCCCCTCCCCTTTTACAACACACATACATACACACTGTGTCTATCTAATAATTGTACACATATCACGTTTTGCTGGCCAAAGTAATCCACGGCCAATATTGAAACCTACGAATTCTAAGAATTCGTCTATGGAGATTCTATCGAGATTTAAAGCGAGTTAAACAAAACAAAAAAAAAAAAACATACGAAACTTCGTAATCAAATATATTGTAGGTTTTCTGTGCGTGTCGGACTGGATAATTTTATCTGAACCGGGGTTTCCAAATCATTGGAAGCGAATCTTCGAGTTTCTACAAGTCAGGTCCGTTGGCTTTTATTTATGTCAATGGATGGTAGTATGTCAATGGACGGCAGTATGTCAATGGACGGTAGTATGTCAATGGATGGTAGTATGTCAATGGACGGTAGTATGACAATGGACGGTAGTATGACAATGGACGGTAGTATGTCAAAGCGCTGGACTCTCGTCAGCCTCAGGTTCCCAGATTCGATCTTCCGTGAACTCCAAGGGAATTTTTTTTCAGGTCATTGATAAAGTTTTCTCCTTGTCTCCCGTGGTGCCTCAAATGTCTTTGCGATATCGACGGTGGTGGTGGTGGAGGGGGGTGAAAGGAGGGGCACTACGAAAACCGTGCCATTGTATTTTACAGGATATGAAGGGTATTTCACTGATCAGAATGTTACAGAAATATCAGTTGTTGCATCGAAATATGCACACAAGTTGGTATCGTCCCATTACTACTAACGTAATCAAACACCTGGTCAGCCCACCGGTTAAGCAGACGGATGTAAAGAACGACTCAGACAGGACACGGGTGTGGGTGGAGAATGGCAGACGACAAGAGGGGGAGGGGAAGCCTGGCGGGCGGGTACCAACAACTACACGTATGTACTTCATTAAGTAGCCCACTTACAGAACGACGTGGTCACTACTTGAACATAACAAAAAATAATTGTCCAAACAATGCGGGAAGTAATTTATTTATTTAGGTCAATGAAATTTGAAATACTCAGATGGCGTCTTTTATACGCAGACCATCGAGGCAAGCGTTGAGATGGAAATTCTCAATGGAAAAAGAAAGAGAGATGCCGACCCAAAAAAAAAAACACCCGGAGGCGAGACCTAAACAAGCCGACATCCCGTGGATGGGGGGTTTCAGCTGGAATCAGCTGGACAGGGCGGCCCAGGACAGAGAATAGGAGAGATGGGCGCCATTGATTGCTTCAGTGTCTTGTATCATATACACATGACATTCTCCAGTATTAGACCGAATGAAGTCGAGGGTCGTGTACGACAATAATAGATCCAGATGCGCAACAACACCATATATTGTATATATATCTCTATACTTATAAGAGGCATTTGTTGTCTGTCTGTCTGTCTGTTCCCTTATAACTCAAGATCCAGATAACCAAATAATGTGAAATTTGTTACACATACACATAATTACATGGGGAAGGTTATAGGACAGGTTTCGTTTCATCTCGATAGGTAGTTTAATTGTAATTTTTTTTTTTATTTTAGTATTTTACTATATTAAGGGGGTACGGTACCTAGAAAAATCCACTATGTCTAAAAAAAAATTTTTTTTTTACATTTTTAGATACTAAAACATACCAATAATCACTATGAATTAACTGTATTTCAGAAAAAAAATATTTAGATCACTTAAAATGTATTTTCAGAATGTTACTCATTCAAAATCTTCAATAATTTAAAAACTTTAAAGTCATTTTTCTCTGAAAAAATATTTTTGACATTTTGCTTCACTAATGCAAGCAAAATCTCAAAAACCACCAGTCAGATTTTGATGAAACTTCTAAGTTATATTAAGAAGAGGTGTGTTTATAGAATGTCAGAGGCTTTTAAAGAAATTTTGAGTATTTTTTTTTTTGGCAATTTTTTTAATTTTCAAAATTGGCATTTTTGGCCTATTTTCACCATACAAAATTTAAAAAATTCATAAAAAATTTATTTATTAAAATATTAAAAAAGTACTGACATCCTCTAAAGCAAGCTTTCCTGATTATAAAAATGTACATTTTATATGAATCAGTCTATAAATATCTCAGAAATATTTGACACAAAAAGGTCTTAAATTTCAAGATTGCGGCATGCCACGCCCACAAATATCAATATTTTAATTATTTTTTTTTTGCACAAAATTATTTTTAAACCAACTATATCATAATTATGATATTAAAATGTCTTAAACTTTAAAAATAAAAAAGTTTTTTGCCAGACCCGGGTACCCCCTTAAAGTAATCTCGACGGCGCCATAAATAAAATTCCTCTGTGATGTCATTTCCCGATGTTCGAATAGAACTTGCGCGCTGGTGCTGTATTGTGACTTTGTGATGCAAAGAATTGTTGATGTTTTTTCATGCTCTCTGATATGTACAGTTTGAGGAAGATAAAGGAATGAAGAAGGATTTTAGAAGAAGTGTGAAGCCATAATAATAAGAGAGAGAGAGGGGGGGGGAGGGAGAGAGGGAGGGGGAGAGAGGAGGGAGGGGGATGGACAGGGGGGGAGAAAAGGAGGGAGATGGGAGAGGGAGCAGGGGGGAGAGGGAGATGGGAGAGAGAAAGGAAGGGAGGGAGAGAGGAGGTAGGGAGGGAGAGGGGAGGGAGGGAGGGAGGGAGAGAGAGGGGGGAGGGAGGGAGGGAGAGAGGGGGAGGGAGGAGGGAGAGAGAGAGAGAGAGATAAAGAGTGAAGGGGCAGGGAGGGAGAGAGAGGAAATGAGGGAGGGAGGAAGGGGGAGAGAGGGGGAGGGAGAGAGAGATGGAAAGGGGAGGGGGGGAGAAAGGAGGGGTTAGGGAGGGAGAGAGGGGAGGGAAGGAGAGAGGAAGAGGATGGAAGAAATGGGAGGAAGAGATAAAGAGAAAGAGGGGGCAGGGAGGGAGAGAGAGGGAAGGAGGAGGGAGAAAAGATGGACGGTGGGAGAGAAGGAGGGGGAGAGGGGAGAGAGGGAGGGAGGGAAAGGGAGAGAGGGGGAGGGAGGGAGAGAGAGAGGAAGCGAGAGAGGGGTAGGGAGAAAACAGAAGGTAAACAGAAAACCTTATTTTAAACCCGGGCAAAGCCGGGTACTTGCAACTAGTATATATATAGTTAGATAGATAGAGTCTGTTCCTGACTGGTCACATGATACTGTTAAGAAGAGGGTCGCCGACAATCACAATAATTAATTAATCAATAATATAAGCAATTTATTTTACATTTTTTTTTTTTTTTTTTGCTTTTTGCTACCATAACAGGTCGGTTGAGAAAATTTGAAAAAAAAAAAGGTATTCAAAATTAAGAAACTTATAATTTAAAAAGTGCAGTATTTTATGATTGTTTTTTTTATAAATCTTATTTTAAAATAAATCTATATATTGTTTTGTTGTTTGTTTTTTTAAACCCATATTATATTTGGATCTATGCACTGAAATATTTCCTTTCCTGCCTACAACAACAACAACAACAGCAGCAACAACAAAAATAAAACTCTACAGACTGCCACGCCGAAATCGTGCGTCATGAGCTTGACGCGGAAAGAAAAAGACTGATAAAAAAAATTTGAAAGCAGCCCAATCGTCCGTGGCAGTGATCGACTTTAGATTATCAAGAAATAAACATTTCTGGTGGACCTGCGACCGTTAGCGACCAATAAACTAACAAAAGAAAAAAAACTTAACCCTATTCAACAGTTAGTTGAAAATCCCTCGCAGAATATGACAGGGGGGGAGGCGGCTAAAAAAAAAGGGAGACAATTTTTATGACGTGTCCGTCGTGTACGTTTAGTTTTAATCATTTATTTATTTAAAACGTAAAAAAAATCTTGGTGCCGCCCGTCAGTGGGTGCTAAGAATACATCCGGTAATCTTTTAATATAAGGTACGCTTTTTTTTTTTAATTTAACGGCAAGCCTCGTCAGTGCCGTAGCCAGCTTAACGCGCGCCCGCGGCACAATACCTTTTTATCGCCTCCCCCCCCCATTCGAAAACCGTATAATATTAAATGTAAAATATACCATTTGGCGCCCCTTTGTGAGTAGCGCCCGGGTCATGATGCCCCCTTGCCCACCCCCTCGCTACGCCTCTGAGCCTCGTGCAAGACGCGTCAAAAGTTTAAAACAGAAAATTCTGGACGAAACAGCATAATGTAAATATGTAAATAAATCATTTTTGAAAAAAAAAAATAAATAAATAAAACCGCACGCGTTACACGTACCTTGCAATAAAACACCCCAGCAAATAACAACTGGACACATGACTAATATACAAATAGTAAACAGGTTTACAATGTAAGTAAGAGAAGTATACACAGTGGATTCCGCTTGATTGGGACAGCCGCTTATTTGGGACAAATCTCTCAAAGAAACCAAACCAAGAAGCCAATAGTAAATTCGTAATGTTCAATTGGGACAGCCGCTTAATCGGGACAAAAAAGCCTCGGTCCCGATGTGTCCCAATTAAGCGGAATCGACTGTATATATGCATGTAGTATAAGTGAACGTAGATCGATATTATGGGCAGTATTCCAACTAGAGGTAATCGCAGAATCGGAGTAAAGGAGAAGAAACTGTAACCTTAAAAAATGAAAAGTAGGCAATCAAAGTGGGGCATTTGGTCTGGGACTTTTTGCTTGTTATGTGCGCAGAGCGATTATTATAGTTGAACCAAATTACCACAATTCATTATACTATCGTATATTTTTAGTAGAGTGTGCACTATCATTTAAAGCAATGCAGATTTTTTTTTAAAGCGCCGTCAGTTAGCTAAACCCGTATGGTTGAGGGTAAAGCGACAAGCGCACGGCTGTAAATGGTCCAGTGCATTAAGGTGCAAGGAGAAAGTAGTGAGCGAAAATACGGCGTGAATACATGCAATACAGTCACTAGCGCTGGTGTACCATGGCAGGTCAAGTACTTGAGCGCGAGGGTCAGACAGATTACACAACCAGTGAGGAGTTCAGTATGGGGCGAGTGGTGTGCTCATCTCCAATAACTAGTCCAAAAGTCTTCTTGACTGACAGAGCACGCTGATCCCCACCCAGTCCCACCCCTTACACTTGAGCATCATGTGAACTATAAGATATTTTAAAGCCACAGATACCAGTACACCGAACTGAATTAAGGTCGATGTATGTGTGTGTGAGAGAGGGGGGAATTGCATATCGCGTGAGAATATCGTGACATTTTTTACACGCCTATCGCTTTTTTTTTTAAACAGGCTTTCCACCGCGAGAATTTTCTATCACTTCCGGTGACGTAATATGTCCGGGGGAAAAGGCCGGCATGAAACGGTATGTTATTTATAGAAAAACACCGTGCATTATATCATGATGTGATAAATGGGCTGACACCATAAACTGACGGTTATGAAGAACAATGCCTTACAACTAGAGCCAACAATTGTTTGTATCATTGCCCTTATCATTAACTCCCTTATCATTATAAACATTCCCGCACTCTTGCTTAATGTCTGTTCAGTCATGCATGCAGATTGAGCATTACCAAAGAATGTCTTCTAGACGTTGTATATCTCGTGCTGGCTTAATTAAAGCATACTGATGCCTGGTTTAGTTGAAATACTCCTGCCGGTAGCACGCTTCGAGAAAGCGAGCATGCAGAGGTATTAAATGATGAAGACTGCTATTAATAGAGCGGTCTTGTTCTATTTTTAAAATGTTTCAACATTTTGTGTGGTGTAGTTGTTCTTCAGACGGACGTGAAATCAGAAAGTCACGGACATGACATAATTTCGCTGGACTTTCCGGGAAACTTCCTGACCGCTGACGACATCCCCAATGAGACGATTCACGGTGCCCAAACGTGTGGGAGTTGAGTGGGCAGTTGATTGTTTCGTTGCTCGAAATGACCAAACAATCAGGATTTTTTTTATCGTTAAAGCTTTATCTATGGCTGAATACTTCTGACAAATTACTGGGCATACTATAAATAACCTACGATTAGAAATTGTTTCTTGATTACTATTTTGATGAAACTAAGACATCCGGAATCGTCATTGATGTTTTAGTGAAGAATCGAAATCGAAATGGCCCGTTAAAAAATATGGAATCGTCACATCATTAGTTATAATGGGGAGGGTGGGGGTACATTTTCAATCATTTATTGCGATGATGGACATGAAAACGAGACAAAACATTTCTTTGATACATTTTGTTTGCTTTCTTTAATAATTTACCTCAGAAATATGAAGGGAAAAAAACAACCTAATTTGGATACAGTAAATAGCAGGCTGTAAATATTCCAATCAAAAATCTCGCCCCCAGTAACTGTAACATTAGAACACACAACCCAACTTTTACAGTTAAAGTACCTTAACAAAAAAAAACTGTCAGCCAGGTGGATAAAATGTCAATACTGAAGTCATTACTTCTATGAATGATATTCAAATCACGACTAGTGGGTTTAGAGCTCAGTCATATTGATACATAGTGATCAATGTGTGGGTGTGTGTTATTCAATAGAGAAATGACAACATTATTGAGAAAGTGTTCAGTCAGTTGCAAATAAATTTAGTAGAAACTTTGCCTGTGAATGTATTCACTGCATTCAAATATGAGACCTGGGCCGAAGATAGTCCATGAATAAGACTATATGATCGTGTATTTTTTTTAATCAATGAAGGCGAATAATCAAATGGTAACCTAGCTAAAAAGCTTTATGTGAGAAAATTCCATTTAATCCCGTAAGTCAAGCAACCAGGCAATACAGTGAAAGGATCAATAGGTTGGCTGGCCAGATATTCTGGTTGATCACTGTCCACTTCATAAGATCTACATTTTCATTGCCAAAAAAAAAAATCAGACACACATGTAACGTTTGATTTTCATTTGATGTACACGTAAAGTTGGCAGCTAGAAATACCTTTTTTTTTTCAATTAAATATAAACAGTCGGCATACCTTTATTTTGATTTTTTTTTCTAGTGCGCGTGTGTAGGAGAGTTTGTATGCACGTATGAGGTGTGAGGGAAGAGGCTGGATTGTTTTGACACTGATGTAACCCAGCGGTCGTCAACATGTCAGGTCAGCAGACGAAAAATAAACCAATGCAATCACGCGATAAAGCGAAAACGAATATTGAATCCAGTCATTATTGGAAATTGTTTTATTAAACAGTGGTCCGTGAGAATAAACTCGTGAATTCATTGGTCCGTGGAGATTATGCCAACGTGAATCTATTGGTCCACGAGGTCCGAAAGGATACCGAACGCCACTGAACTACCAAAGGCAGTAATATTTATGTAGAGAAGATCCCGCTGAACATCACGCACTTGAAAAGTGAACAACTTTCTGAAAATATTCTTCAGTCACACTTCGTGTTTCATTGTTGAAAACAAACCACAAGGAGTTGGTTTATTTTTTAGAGCATATTCAAAAAAAAAAAAAATGCTCTATTGACCCCGTTTTGTCTGTCTGTCCGTCATCACCCTAGATCTCAACAACCATAAGTCCTAGACCCAAGATGTATATATCATTTTGTAGGTCTTGGCCTGCCATGTCTGCATCAAAAGTCCATTTCGCGATCTGAGGTCTGAGGGCCGTATAAAAGGGGCTTATTAAGTACCGTTTTTTATTATATAAGCTATATTAATAAAGGAGCGCCTATATCTCAACAACCATAAGTCCTAGACCCATGATGTATATATCATTTTGTAGGTCTTGGCCCGCCATGTGTGCATCAAAAGTCCATTTCGCGATCTGAGGTCTGAGGGCCGTATAAAAGGGGCATATTAAGTACCGTTTTTTATTATGTAAGCTATATTAACAAAGGAGCGCCCTAGATCTCAGCAACTATAAGTCCTAGACCCATGATGTATATACCATTTTGTAGGTCTTGGCCTGCCATGTGTACATCAAAAGTCCATTTCGCGATCTGACCTCTGAGGGCCGAATATTAGGGCATCTTAAGGTACCATTTTTTACTATATAAACTATATTAACAAAGGGGCGTAGCTCATTGTTTATTTTGGTAACAGTTATTCAACATGACTAACTTCCCTTGAAAATGTTCTAACACGTCCTGTCTCCAAAATGGGACAGGCTTAAGATGCTTGTTTTTCTTCCTTAAACGATTTTCGCTACGGTTCAATGGGTGCGGTTAGTATGATACGTCCTACTTATACTGAGGTTAAAGGACAGATCAAAGTATGTAAATGCTAAGAAGTAAAGTAGATGAGCCGTGATAGTGAAAGGACCCACCTGTGTCTCTGTACGGTTGATTTTGTGATTCATCTAATCTCTACATCAACTGAGTGGTTCTAAACTTGTTCAAAGTTGGATGCTTTGTTGTTGTTTTTTTTTTTAAAGTGACATTTTGTTGAGGGTGATAAGTTGAGGAGAGAGAGAGAGAGAGAGAGAGAGGGAGGGAGGGAGGGGGGAAGAGACTTAAAAAGTCCAAACCAATCAAATACAGTGGTACCTTGAGATACGAATTTAATTAGTATGTCATGGCACTCGCATGTCAAAGTGCCACTGTTTGGTAAGAATCCATATTTTTAAGCTTTCAAAGAGTCACAAGAAATCTCCCCTTATTTTTAACGGGCTATTCAAAGACATTTATACTTATACTAGTTGTACCCCGCAAAGCCTTTGCAGGAAAATAGACTTGTTAAGCCATTGCCGAACCTAAGATTTGGGGGCCCTGCATTTTGACATTCGATACCATAAATATTATAAAAGCTGAGAACTTAATTAGTATAGAAATTTGCAGAATTTCTTTTTTTAAATATTATATTGACTTTATTTACGAAATTAGATACGAAAACGCGGTCAATAGTGTTATCGTCGCCGACGTCGGAGATTTTCGATTATTACTATTGTTTACGTCTGACGATGTTAAAATGCTCTGTTGTAATAAAAACTACAATGATTTGAATGATATTATATGCTAATTATTAATTTTTGATATTGGGGACTTTTACATTTCATAATTAAAAGCACAGAAACTATTGAAAACTGTAGATAATAGCAAAAAGAAAAAATGAATCGAGACACAGGGGATGACGCCATTTTGAATTCTTGTTTTCCGCTTTCGATTTAACGCACACTGGAAATGAATAATATTATATATGATACACTTGAGAATGACTGGAGTTTTGGCAAATACCTTGGCACAGCCCTGCTCAAGTAAGTTAACAAGGGAGAAAAAACAGTTTAACAAATGATTCAGAACTGGTATGACCGGATCTCTCTCCCTTTTAGGGAGTGCATTAGCATTGAGTGAAATGACGATGAGGGGGGTGGGTGGTGGAGAGAGACTTTAATGAAACATTTTTTGTTTACTTTTAAACGACTTACACACTGTACCACATTGTGCCACTACTGTACCACATTGCGCCACTACCGTACCACATTGTGCCACTACTGTACCACATTGTGCCACTACCGTACCACATTGTGCCACTACCATACCACATTGCGCCACTACCGTACCACATTGTGCCACTACTGCACCACATTGTGCCACTACTGTACCACATTGTGCCACTACAGTACCACATTGTACCACTACTGTACCACATTGTGCCACTACTGTACCACATTGCGCCACTACTGTACCACATTGTGCCACTACTGTACCACCTCATTTCTCACCTGCCCCCCCCCAGCAACGTTCTAAATTCAAGCCATTTTTTTTTCGTTGTTAAAAACACAATAATTAACTAAGACAAGTAAATTTCAACGAACTCCCAGTAAGGATGATGAGATGTTTATATCTTAGATCCAATAAACAACATTAGAACTTTTTTTTTGTAGTGCCCTACATTTACACCCCCCCCCCAATTTCCTTCACTATAACCGATAGTGCAATGACCATGGAAGCACCCCGGCTGACACAGAGGGTAAATTTCCCTATAACTTGAATTACTTCCTATGTTCTCATTGGACATCGAACCCGGAACCCTCCTATCGACAGTCGAGAGTTTGTTTTTCTTTCTTACCGCACGGCCAACCGCCCCGTAAACACGTATGTCGCCTGTCAATAAATATTCCCCATACAACCCCCCCCCCAAAAAAAAAAAACACACACACACACCACTGTATACTCTATACACACCTACACACATACCACTGCATACTCTATACACACCTCACTTGAAATGATTCAAGCTTTTTTCCCCCCTCATTTCAAGTGTTCCAAGTGCTGAGACCAAGAAGTCATTGGGAGTTTCCATTACGCCCGTCCAAGTAAATAATTTATAGAAGATTTTCAAATGAACTCGATACCGGCCGACAGTGAAAGAGAGAGAGAGAGAGAGCGGGTAGATGGGGTACAATCAATAAGACTAGACATGAATGCTGTAATGATTTCCATATACATGTACGAGGTTGTTAGACTTAACAAAGCCAGTACTTACATTATTGAGCCCGTCTCGAAATAATAATAAAAAAAGCAATACAAACACACAAAACTGTGCGGTACAGGTAAAAGGGCGATTGAATTCATAAGTTTTATGAAAGTAGACAACTGTCAGTCATGAACAATAGAGGGGGAAACAATAGAATGTGATTTATATATCTTTATATATATATATATATATATATATATATATATATATATATATATATATATATATATAAATAAACACGCACACACACACAGAATAAGAGACAAAAAAATAAGACTGTTGTTATAGAAATATCAAGCAACATTCAATTACTAGCACACAGGTACAAATAAAGAGAGAAAAGCAGACACACACACACACACACAGCCGATTATAAGATACGTAGATTGGTTTCATTATGATAAACTGACAGAGAGATATATGACTAAGTAGGTACCCTGCAGCCATGCAGATATCAAAATGCAGACCCTCAATAACCGTGTCAACGGCAGACCCTCTAATACCGGTCCCAAACTGTAGGCTAGGGTGATAACTATTTTCATTTTTTTTCGTAACGAAACTGAAACCCCTTACATTCGAGGAACAATTGTATGTAGATGACAGTAGCAACATTAATTTTTTTTAAATTGAAAAAAGTTCCCCCACCTTTTAATTTTTGTTTTCTCATATCGCGCAGTTTGACGCTCGGTTTTGATTTCACACTGAATTATTATATATGACTTTCTAGACTGCTTTTAAGCACATTTCAGTCGACTGTTTCCATTTGTTTATAAACAAGACATTTACTATGGTCAACTTCCCTCATCTTCTAAACAGAAGAGGTATCCAAGAATTCTATCTGTTGAAAAGCTAATCAATCTCACATGGATGCCGACAAACCGTCAAATTCTTGGAAACTTCACTTTTCTGTTCAATAGCCAGAAACGGCGACTGGATCGAATCAAAATTATGATCACTGATATAGAATTGCTCTAGAGGGAAATTCAAGACTTTCCACTATTATCCAGCACACTAATCAGAATGAAACTCAATGGTCTAATTGATTTATATGACAAAAACAAAAAGAAACCATCTGATAACACTTTCTTAGTTATTTGATGTCACCAACATTAATGGAGAATGGAAAAGCACAGAGGATAAAGAGCTCTACCAGAGGCAAGTTAACAGTGGAGGAAAGATTGGTTATTCAATGGTCAAACAAGTCCCTTTGGAATTATTCCACCCAAGAAAACGAATCCGACTATCAAAAACTCAATCTCAAGCCAGCTTTTCTCAATCACAACCTACAAAAACACAGACAACTGTCTCACAACATGCCCAAACACATACAACTGTCTCAAAACCTACACAAACACACACAACTGTCTCAAAACCTACACAAACAAACACAACTGTCTCATAAACTACACAAACACACACGACTGTCTCAAAACCTACACAAAAACATACAACTGTCTCAAAATCTTCGGATTCAGAAACCTCTGCTTCTTCACCCGAGTCGCCAACTATTTCTTAAACGTCATCTTCTGAATGCAAACCGAAATACCAAAGAGCAAGCACTAGAACGGCGGGTTTACTAGTACTGAAAAACATTTCCACACACAAAGCACATGACGTTCTTGCAACCATTGCTGAACAGGGTCATGATGTGCCGGTTCCAAGTCAGGCGAATGTTTGGAAATGAGTAATCTCTGAAGGACGGAAAATGAAAACTAAAATTGTTCAAAAACTTCAAAGCAAAGATCCCTATTGTATCCAGTTTGATGGTAAAAGAGTGCAAGGGGAAGAGAATCAAGTAGGTTTGCTGAAAAAGATGACAACCGAAATCAAACTCGGTATTCTCAAATGTGAGAGTGGTTCTGCCGCGGCCATTCACAATGAACTACATCAGCTAATTGATGAATATGATGCTTGTGAAAATATTTGTATGTTAATTTGCAACACGACCGCAGAAATACTGACCATTTGCACGGCATTGTAAAGCTCAAACAAATGATGTCTTGAGTAATGGCTTTCAGAAGCCACAATATATTGACTGTCAGCACCATGTACTCGACCTTCTTCTGAAACATGTCATGAATTTTCTTATTCAAGAGCCAATGAGCAAACAAGAACTCAACTATTCCTTCATGGGCAAATTAACACAAAACTATGTTACTCTTCAAGCTGATTATCGCTTTTTGCGACAAAAGATGTTAGCACAGGCGAGAACCCACGTTGGCCTCGCATCAGCTGGAATAAATTACCAAATTTACACCAGGCAAGATGGAACTCACGTGCAATATTTACTGTTATAGCATTATTTCTGATACCAGAGTGGCGCAGTATTCTCGCTTCTGTCTGCAACTTCTGCTACGAATGGGCAAATGCTTGGTTCGATTCGCAACTACAATGAAGCGTCCTTCAATGAACTGTTTTACCTCACTCATCAAGATAAAATGCAAGAAGGCAATTAAGTGTTTAAAGACCCATTGGTCAGTCGAGAAGACATTCCCAGATCTAACCAAATTGCTGAACGTGCTCTGAAACTGATGGCGGAACTTCATGCGAAATCGAGAAAAATTGAATTTTTGAATCTGAAGTTCATAGGACAAAATATGTTTTGAACATTTCTTGTACATTCTGTACATATTACTAACTGTTCTATATGTTATTTGTTAATAAAAGTTGATTAGTCATTATTAATACTCTTTTGAATTAAGCTAAAAAAAAACTTGTCCTTTTTTGAAAATAAAATATTTTTTCACTTTTTTCTTCCGAAAAAGGGGGAGGTGGGGGAACTTTTTTCAAAAAAATTAAAAATTCAATTTACATTCTTATATTACACATAAAAGTTCCTCGATTGCAAGTGGTTTCATAAAAAATTTTTTTTTGTTATCACCCTGCTGTAGGCTGTCAATAATTATGTCAAACTGTAGGGCCCTAACAGCACCCCAAGGGAAAAGCCGCGACTTGAATATTCAAGAGTAAAACTAGGAATACGGCTCGTGTGGCGAATCTCAGGGAATCGGATCTCAAGCACGGCCTGTCACAGCTCCAACACCAGGCCACAGGGAAACATATCTTATGTAACGTGTGGTTTCTAGAACGGAAACATATATTATGTAACGTGTGGTTTCTAGAACGGAAACATATATTATGTAACGTGTGGTTTCTAGAACGGAAACATATATTATGTAACGTGTGGTTTCTAGAACGGAAACATATCTTATGTAACGTGTGGTTTCTAGAACGGAAACATACATTATGTAACGTGTGGTTTCTAGAACGGAGACAGGTCTTACGTGGCGTGCGGATTCAGAACGGAAACCGGAGATCCAAACTTTTTTTTAAAGCTTACGGTAGATTTTTCGAAAAGATCCAGACGCAGCTGTAATACACTGACAGCATGCACCCTCCTCATTTAGACTCCAGGTCGACACGTGACTAGAATCCTAAATGGTTATGGTTGAAGTTCACAATTCTGAATTCCATTGCAGCGTGAATCCAAACGTACAATACTACTGCATAAAAACGTACAATACTTGCTGCAAAACCAGAGCGCTCAATCGGACAAAAATAGGAAAAAAACAAGTCCATTTTTTTATTAGCGCCATTACTGTTCACTAGACGGACCACAAAGTATGCCTGTCATACGGGATTAGCCATATTTAAATAATAAAAAGGAGTTGTAAACAAAAGTTGATTTTTTTTTTAAAAAGCCATGTTTCAAATGATAATATCACGGCCGGAAATGATAAGCTTCAGTTAAAAGAAGTACCAAGTACTAGTTTTCATATGACCAATATGACCAAACGGCGTCTTGCGAGTGAGTTTGTATAGGCACGTGTGTCGTAACATGATACTCATCGAGCACTCTAGTCATGGGTCAGTTGCTGTCCCGTGGTCATTACAACGACGAACACGGCCCCCGGGTTAGGAAAGAAAGGGCGAAATACAAACTGTCAACAGGGTCGCAGCCAGGAAATAGGGGGGACCCTGATTAACTATGACAGGGGGGGGGAAGGGGGTCACAATGTCCTCCCAAAACTTTTCGGAAGCGGTGGTGTACGACCCCAATGGCTTGCGGCCCTAAACAACCTTTCGCATCGACCCCATCTCCCCCATTCGCAGGGGGCCCTTCTGACACCACTGCACACGCGAGCTGGGCCCACAATGAGTGGAAATGGGGGGAGAGTGGGGGTGTGTAATCTCACTCTCATATATCTCACAAACTGCATGGAGACACGTGGTTAGCGGATGCAGCGCAACTGCTATAAACAATGGTGTGATAGTAAAAAAAAAAAACGGAGATTACATGAACGAGTCACGGGGAAAACTATGTAACCAAAACAAACGTGCCTTGAACTATGTAAGTTATGAGACTATTCATAGAGATAGGAAAGATATGGAACTTTTTTTTCCGCGAATTCTATAAAAGTATGTCATATCTATATCAGTGCGCGGAAATGGTGTCGAAATGACGGCTTCGCCCACATCAATAGAGTAGATGAAATGGTGAGTATAGCAAAGATGTCTACACTTGAACAGATTAGCGGTAAGGTCGTTGGATGATACAGAAGATACACAAATGACGTCACACCAGAAGTAATGGCCCCGATAAGCTAAATATAAACAGATACATGCACTTGTGTCAACAAAACATAGTAGGCGAGATGTGCAATCGAACTAGACCGGTCCGTCAACCCTATCAGGGGTTCTCGGGGGGAGACACGAGCGGCGACCCCCCCCCCCCCGAGCTTCTTGACATTCATTTTCATCGAAGCTCTCAGTCAATGACAAGGCTTCAAACCAACTGTTTAACATAAAATTGTTTGATAAAAATATTGACAACAGAGGCGAGGGGGGGGGGTGGGTTGGGTGTGCACAAGAGCGAGTGAAATGACGAGAGAACCGCTGATGAACACCCCCCCCCCTTTTCCCTCGCAACACTACACGGCATATGTAGCCCAACACTGAGCGTGACAATGTATGTGGACTCGCTACTTTACATATCAATGTTATGTTTCTATTTTTATAACACTCTTCTCTCCCACTGCACGTACTAATAAACACACACACCCCCTCCCCTTCCCTCCTCATAGTTAGAAGTTCTGACCGCTAAGTGGTGTGACCGCGTTAATGAATGGTGAGGGGGGGGGGGAGGGGAGGGCAGAGGTCATCCATACTCTGGCCATTTACTTCGCTTTATTTTTTTTTTTTGCTTTTGTTTGTTTTCGTTACCTTCTCCATCCCCCCGATATAAAGTACATAGTACCATAATCTACCAGCTATATCATCCCATTCCGATTCAACTCAAGAAGGTTGTAAAGTTAGGACATAAGTAATTAAGTGGATTCTTTTGATCTGGATGCTACAGAAAATAAGTGGCAATTTTTCTTTGACCTGTTACTTTTTTAAATCATTGTTTTATGAAATACTGATACTTTAAGAAAAAAAAATAATAATAACTGAAGCGCTAAAATAATGTATTCATTGCAATAACATAAGTGAGATAAAAAAGTCAGATGTAAATCGATAATTATAATTAAGCAAAATTACAACAGATCATTTGATCAACGAGCATTTCAATGGGATGGTTCATCACTGGCCCATCTTCATATCAATGGGATGGTTCATCATTGGCCCATCTTCATTTCAATGGGATGGTTCATCACTGGCCCATCTTCATATCAATGGGATGGTTCATCATTGGCCCATCTTCATTTCAATGGGATGGTTCATCACTGGCCCATCTTCATATCAATGGGATGGTTCATCATTGGCCCATCTTCATTTCAATGGGATGATTCATCGTTGGCCCATCTTCGTATCAATGGGATGGTTCATTGACGACACAGTCTCAAGAACAAACTCTCTATTTTTTTTTTTAAGGAAGCTTGAAATAAACTGTCTCTCGGATGCTGACTTCATTTTCAAAATGGCTTTTATTTTTAAATGAAATTTTAAAAGTTTGATAAGAGACTAAAATGACTTCAGCAGTACGCGGTAAAGTGGGAGAGTTTTAAATGAAAAAAAAATGTGGTGTCATCTCAAGATTACTTTAATTATTGGGGGGGGGGGGGGACTTAAATTAGGTTAATGACGCTATTATTCTCCACCTTTGACCGTGTGGTTGGGGGGGGGGGGTCGTCGAGAAAACGGAAACATTTCTATGGTGGAGAGCGAAAAGCAAAAAAAAAAAAAGTTTGAGAAACGCTGCAGTCATTGAAGCAACGTAGTCGTGAGTGGGGGGGGGGGGGGGGGGGGTTCGTTCTAGCAAACAGAACCAATATTTGGGACCTTCGCGTACATCCCGACCAAAGGTCAAGCAGCTAGCTGCATGACGAAGAAGGATCCACAAAAGGCAAGGCTAACCTGCTGCGCAGCGGTCTGGTACGACCCCCCCCCTCCCGTCATCAGAGGAATTCAAATTGGAACTTTCAATCACATTTCCGGTACGAAGTGGCTACGGTACCATCAAGCGCCATTATATTAGGGTCAGGAATATGGCTGGTGCCCGTATTTTTTTTTCGGGTACCAGCAGTTATATTAGGGTTAGGAATAGGGTTAGCGATAGGGTTAGGGTGTGGAGCAATATCTATTGCTGGTACCTGGAAAAAAAAATACGGAGACCCGCTTGATGGTACCGTAGCCACTGCGTTTCCGGTATTATACTATCTACTTCAACAGCCCGCACTGCCGAGCCCAGTAGCTTACGTGATGACTGAACATTGAGTGTAAGACGGGGTAGGTTTGCCCGAAACTGGCGTCTGAAACCGTGGTTATTAAATGACGTCATATAAACCATGGAAGAAGAGGGAGGGGGGAGAGAGAGATAGCCACTCACTAATTTCCCTTACTTTACTGAAGATTTGTTTTTTTTCCTTTTAAATCGGTGCGTAAGTGGGTCGGGTGTGCGTGACGTAAATTTGATTCTCTCTTCAACACCGTCACACGACACGCACGTCTTTACAACACAGAATGATCATTTGTCGACAAAACTCTTGTCTCTCTCTCCGCGTGAATTCTTATTTCAAAATTAGAAAATCAGTGAAAATGTTTTGAAGAGAAGACGGCGATTTCAAATTGAAGGGACAATACAACAACCCAGAGAATGACTGTACCCAGAGTAATGTATCAATGTATTCTGTTGTTGAATGTTTCGACTTTAAAAAGTAGACGTTGTCTCCAACGCTCTTAACTGTTGCAGTCCGTTCAATGTGGCGTTAAATAAAAGGGTGGGATTAGCTGGTTAACGAGACGTATGCAGTGGGGGGGGGGGAGAGGAACGGCGTAAGGGAGGGGAGGGGGGAGGAAGAGAAAGGCACGAAAAGTGACTGGCTGATGTGTGGGTGTGGGAGGGAGGGGGCCGCAACATCGCACGTCATCACACTTACAGGTGAGGAAAGAAATGTACCTGTGTCCTTAATCATGGCAGTGCAAATACACGAAACTTTGTTGACACGAGAGGCAAATACGTACAGTGACTTTAAAGAGGGCTTCTGTCAACACGGGGGCACACTGAAACATACACACACACACACATTCCGACACTGCAACTAAGGAGACATAAATGAGCTTCATGTAGGTGTGTACAGGGGGCGTTGTTTATTTCGCCTGTGTGTGTCCACAGGCCGTGTTCTAGTCAATCTAGTGGACAAAGATACTCAAAGAGATTCGGCTAGTAAACTCTAGTTCAAGATTACTGTTATCGAGCAGTGGAGTTACGAGTTCGATAGCGATGACAAATTAAGCGCAGTAGATGTAACAACAGTTTACAACAGACCAGTTCGCCGGCTGTAACTTTCGCTCAACGAATGTATAATTGCACTTTAGGAATCGGCATAAAGACTTAAAGCCATAGGTTTAGGGGTCATTCTAGCTCTTTATTATTCAAAACAACTTAGTTCAAGCGAGTCAGCTTTTATAGTGCTCATGTGAAGTCGGATTGCTAATGTGCACGCCTTACAAATTTGGGAAGGGTGGGGAGGGGGCGCATAACAGCCCTTTTAGCTCGAGACCCACCTCCCCAGCCCCCGCATACCACTCCCCAGCATTTAGAAACCAAACCTGCACATAAAAATACTTTTTCCTGCTACTCACTTCCATAGAATATAAATTATACAGAATACAAATCGCCAATTGAATGTGATTTTTTTCCGAAAGCCTCCATATTTGCGTATTGGTGCTAAGTGTATCAACATTTAGGTGCTTTACTATTAAATAAGGAAAATGGCGGCACAAATGTTAGTCATTAACAGACGACTTTTTTTTTTAAATAGCGATGCGCTTTATGCATGCGCAGCCTTCTTTTAGACTGCTTTTTTGGCTGTTGTAATAAAAAAAAATCACGTGATGTGCCTTCAAAGCCCCAAAGTAGCTAACCATTGTTAGACCCCAAAAGGACCTCAAACTTTTACTAAAAAAAACATGTTGGTTAAACGCGACATACTTTCAAAAAAAAAAGGTAAAAGAAAGAAAAGTGACTATTGAATTCCAGGTATTAGACATGAAGTAATAATTAAAACGTTTGGTGACCCATCGGTGGGTTGCGATCTACTTTTTTTGAGAAGCGCTGGTCTACACGAGCATTCCCAAAGTACAACTATGGATGTCTCGGTGCTGACCCAAATGGAACAACAATAGCAGGGACCAACCAATCTTACAATAACAGCATGGTCCACTCATACTCAGATGAACAACAAATGACAAGGACACGCAGATCGTGTTTATATAAAGAGGTCAACTCAATTAGGAATTTAAAACCGGAAATTAATTATAGAATGGGGGGGACACATTTCTTAAACGCGTCAAGCGTTTCCGTGGTGGGAAGGGGGCACTTGAGACCGACCGAATGTGTGAGCACTGTTTATGTCTCATGCTAAACATACCAAAAAATTCCTTAAAATAGCCATCGGAGATGTGGCGCGCGTCTGCAACACCGCCATCAAAATTAGCCGCGCGCACCCAACGCTACTGACACACGTCTTCAATTTAGCCCTTAAGGATGTCGATCATATAGTGAGTCCGTCACCGCCGCAGTAAACTTGGATGAGCAGGTCCGCGTGAGGTGAGAAAGAAATATTCGGAGTCACGCTGAGACCTAAAAGGAAAGTGCACCTCATGGGCAGTTCTTAAGGGAATACGCACATCCCATTCAAAGGGGAGGTCCCCCTAAAATAATTTAATCCTATTAAATTTGAAAATGACAGTCGACCCAAAGGTCTCTGAAGGCAATAAAAGGTGGTGGTATGCAGATGAGTAGCAGAGGGTGAGTAAAAAAAAACAACAAGGGTTTATAGACTGTTTTTTAAGAGCTACCAAATTAAATTAATCCAATGGATGCACCATGAAGACAACAACTCTGCAGCGTGAAGTACGGAAATAAAAAAAAAAGGCTGTTAGGAGATAGTCCTGGGCTATAGGAGACTTAAGTCTCATCCCGCAGTTATCCCTGAGAGAGTTCAGAGACAGTGTGTGTGTCGGGCTTAGAGACCGGAGACAATTCCCTTCAATGTTGTGAGATAAAAAGATGTCTAAGCAAGTAGGCTTAATACAATTTAATGGTAGTTACGGTAAAAGAAGACTTAACTAAAGACTAGTAGAAGTAGACCGCGGGTCGGCACCGGTCAGGCCAGGAGCGGTTAAACTATGACGTCCAGGTGTCGTAACAAAAGGCAATTAGATGAAGCCTGCTTCAAAAAATACGCGGTATAACCTAGTCGACTTGCATGACTGAGATATGAGTGTGCTCATTTTTTTAGCGTGTGTACCGTAATAATTATAGTAGCATTCGCCGCCGTCATCGCACTGTGCTGCATGTCTCTGTACGCCACACCAGCCACGAAATTACTGTAAATAATATGACACAATGGGTTCAAGGTTCTTTCAGCCACAGACCTGTGGGAAAGAGAACAAAAAAAAAAAGCTTGATGACTCAAAGTTGGCGACTTGGAATAATGTGTAGTGAGATGGAAGACGAAGGGTTGACTTGTGTAACCGTCCGAATCGCACATATCGTTCGTTACGCATGATCGAATAAAAGCCTGACAGTTGAAAATCATTCAACTGATTCAGATTTCTCTCATCAAAATATACGTATGGCTATTGGGTGTTACTAAAGCATACAAGTATAGAAGCTAGTTAACGTACATCTGTACAATAATACAATCTACACCAGGGAGGGTAAAAACTAACGGGGCGTCTTCAATATAACAGTGGCGTGTTTACGTGAGAATACTGACAGGACTGCATTCCAGAGAGAACAGAAGACAAGCCAGCGTGCCCTGTCCACGAATTAAGACTTGACAACCTTGTCAGGACAACGACGTGCCTTGTTTAACGTCATTGCGACATTAGCGAGGCAGTTACTCCAGTTTCTTTCCTGACACAACGGCTTTGCCTGTGATATTTTAACAGGCATTGTATAATGAGCAGGTACGTACGGGGGAAACAACAAGTTTTGTGGCTTTTAGTGATTGGTGAGAATAGTGAGGTCAACGGTCAAAGTTCAACCAAGGTCAAATCAACTTCAAACGAGAGATCCCCTCCGATATTTCAACAAACGTTCACACATACAACAGCGGCGGATTAAGAATACCGTAAGCCTTAAGTTTTGCTGCCAAACCAAACGACACAACATATCACATGTGAAATGTATTCAGTCCTTCCCCATGTTTCTCGTAATAAGCCAACAACTGATTCAAGAAGACGCAAAGAATTATTCAGATTCTTGTTTTCTTGTACGAAAGTTAAGAAAAAATCAAGAATACGTTCAGTGTGATGAACATACATCTACAGCAGAGATGAGCGGATAGCGGACGCGTCCGCTTGTGGATGCAGATCCGCAGACTTTTCCGAATCCGCGGACTGACAGCGGACGCTTCGTATGGTTAAGTTGCGGACTCGCGGACTCACGCGGATCCTTGCGCCCTTGCCTATAATAATTTAGTTTTAATAGATACTTTACTTAGTCGTAAACTTTTGAATATTTGAAAACTTTTTGTTTTGCTTACAGTTGAATAAAAAAAATCATGTGTCGCTTTTTACTTCATGTTTTAATAATTGACTAAAGCGCTACCATAAAAAATTTCAAGTCGTTTAAACAGCTACATTGCAACAATGCGGACGTGCGGACTGACTGCAAATCAATATTGTAAGACTCTGTGGACGCGGATCATTGATAGAAATCCATGGACGGATGCGGACGCTAAATCTCAAGATCCGCACACCTCTGATCTACAGCCTTTTTTTTTGGGGTTATTAAACATTTCTCTGGCCTATACAATTATCAGTTTAGTTCTAAGCTGCTCACAAAGAACCATTGTTCTTGTTTAAATTTCTTCCGTGTAAGAAAACTTTCACTAAAGACAAATCTGGACCGCGACTCTCTCATCGACTTCATGCGTTGCCACCACCTGTAATGTGTACTAAGGTCTATAGGTAGAAATAGATTGTGTAGTAAGGTCTATCTATAGGTTGAAACAGCTTCGATAAAAAAGCAACACATTTTGACAACATGGATCGTAGATTTCTCTCGTTACCTCTCTTTTTTTTTTTTTAATTATTTATTGCTAAGTATAAAATTATAGTTGGGACATGGAGGATCCGCTGGGGCCCTGAAGTCGTAAGATTATTTAGGGAAGACAATACAAACACGACTTTGCTGATGACATAAGGAAACACTGGCTAATCAGTGACTCTGCGAACGCAGAGAGATGTTAAACAACGGCTAATTAGTGACTATGAGTACAGGCGATGTTAAACCCACACTGGCTAATCAGTGACTCTATGAATGCAAGGATATTAAACACTGGCTTTTTCGGTGTGACTCCGTGAGAGCAAGGATGTTTTAAACACTGGCATTTCAGTGACCCCGAGAGCTGAGGATGTTAAATGACACAGCTTGGCAAACAAAAAAAAAAATCCCGCCAAAAGCAAACGGAACGGAGACGCCATTAAATTATTTATACACCATCGATTAAAGCCAGGTCAGCCTAACCCGCTTCTTGTAATTAGACTACCTTAGTTCTAAACGCTTCATAAATATTAAAGTTAAGTCCAGTTCCGTTAGCCCTAGATGGTTATAAGTAAAGATGAAATAAGGTCTAGTGATGCTAACACAACGTCCACACACACACACATATATATATATATAACCATTTTACGCCATACTAAATCTTAAGCCAAAAAGTGGGTTATGCTAGCCAGACTTAAAACGCTTCATATATACAAGTGGTGTTGCGGTGTATTCGAAAAAAAAAAAAGGGGGGGGGGGAGGTGAGAAACTAGAGCACTCACTAATCAAAGTCGCGTGCAAGCACTTAGTATTAACAATGCACTTGTCGATGTGTACCGGGAAAAAAAATTAATTACCTCGGTCATTAATAAATCAAACCCGAGCCTGGAGATGTCGACAGGAGGAGCGAGGCAGTTCACTGGGGGAAGCCGATATGCATCATTGAGACTGCACAAAGCAACTGTACATAAATATCCTTAAAAAAAAATAATAATAAACACGACAAACAGTGACAGTCCGGGACTTTCCTGTCTACGACCTTTCGCCATTTTATATTTCGGGTAAATAAATTTCCCCCTGTACTATGTATGACGGGACGGGATGACGATGTGGCTCGAGCCAGGGTGAAAGCTTGGTTTTTTTCTCTCTCTCGGGTCCGAGCGATATCCACCCAGCTTTAACAGTTTACCCAACACTTGTTCATCAGAGGTTTTTTGTGTCATTTAGTCCTCCGCCCCCCCCCCCACATGTCAACGTATTTAAGTGTACAGAGTCGTTACCATCTCAAAATGACTAAAAAATATTTCGCGTTTATAACTTGTGGCACACTTTTATAACTTGTGGCATGCAGTACCAAATGCACTATCACAATCACACGCCAACGGTCACAATCACACGCCAAGGAAGACCTTTCAACCAACATTCACGAGTGGTGAGAATCATCTCTGGGGCCCACAAATACAAAAATGTGAGGGAAAAAAACAACAACAACAAAACAAACTCATCTAATGGTGTAAAATAAGAAAATATATTTTTTTTAAATGTCAAGGACGTACATAACGACCCCACAGCCAACACAACTGACCTGGCAAACAATATACACAAGGAAGTGAAAATGATAACAGGGAGAGTTTCACATAAACATTCACATGTATGAATCATGCTGGCATATTGTGTTTGCCAATAGATAATGGTTTTAATATATATATATATATATATATATATATATATATATATATATATATATATTTAGAACAACTCAATTTCCGCACCAAATCTTGAATCGAATGCTGTGCGGCTACACAACGTGACCAGCATTTGTCATGTCCTTCAGTCAAACGTGACCAGCATTTGTCATGTCCTTCAGTCAGGGGTGGAAAGATAAAACTACTTGCATCAATACCAGCCATTATACTAGTTATTAAATGCACTAAATTGAGAGTAAGATTGTAAGAAAGCTATAAATTCCCTTCGCCCTAAAATGGGAGTGCAGATGAAGTGCAGAATTCAACCGTTGCTGTAACCTAGGAATATAAGTGGGTTGTGTGGTTAGCACAACACGCCCAGCCACCTTTAATCCCACCAACTTAAGTCAGCTACCCATCTAAAGCTGCCTGGACTAGTGGGGGGGAGGGGGGCTGAAACCAACTTTTGCTCACAGAGAATGAGAAAAATACCCTTGGTTCTCACAGAGGATCGAACATACGACTCTCAAGTTGACATTTGACCACCACTTGATGGCCATCCTACCCAAAATTTTAAGAAAAAAAAAAAATCTTTCAATAAATATCACCAAAACATAAATAACCTTTTAGATTCAATTATTTGGGGGGGGGGAGGGGGTTCTGCTTGAGGTATTATTTGAATGAACTAAATGTCAACAATTTTTAATGTACCAATTACTCATAATGTCAAGTGTATAGATATCACTCATCTAGTGTCACCAGGCTGACTGATCACATTCTTGAATAGGTCCATATTACTCCCAATCACTACACTATACCCACCAAAACACACAGTGTGAGAAGGCCTATGAATTAATTATCTACACATGAAACTCAAGTAAATAGCGCTTAAGAAATTCAAGGTTAGAAAACAGCTAACTATCAATTAGCATAAGTGTATCACGTCACAATTAAAAGCATGACAGTTAGCGCCAGTCAAACGCATAAAATCTAACGTTCCATTAAAAAAAAACCCACACATAAATTTCCTAAGGAATTCATGCTTAAAAGAAAATGCATAATTTACAGGAAACAAATTAAACTGTTTGACTAAAGGTTTCATTACAATTATATATAATCAAATAATTGATACTCCATTACAAAAAAGTAGGGAATATCTCTAATAAAATACAAGGTTTTGCAGCTATGTGGTGTCAATTTAAGACACTTGATAAGTAAGAAATACAATTACAGATGCTAAAAAAGTTAATATACCTTAACAGTTTGGAAAAATAATAAATGTAAAGACTTTCCTACCTGGCAATTTTTTCTCGATATAGAATTCATCTGTAAAGTACCATTTGCAGTTATCAATGGAGCCGTCATTAGATCCACCAGCACACTGCAGCCACAATCCACAGTCACAGTTACTACAGTCACAAACACCATTGAAGCTCTGGAACTTGCCCCAGTTTGGTGTGGCAAAGGCAACAATGACAGCCACCGCTGTGATGAGGACGCAGATTATGGCACTAATAAGAACACAAGATGCCATATTTTCGATGGAAGACTGTATCAGAATATGATTCCTAAAAACTGTTTCTTTTTTAAATAAATCCAAGCACTAAACACTTTTTTTACTGAATAATTTTTCAAAAGAATGGCTTCTAAAGACTTGATTTTTAAAACCTATCCACCAAGGAAAAAAGGAAAATCTAAGTTTCTTCCTTGATAAACTTTCACCTAGCTTGTCTGTGTCATAAACATGTGGAAGAACTAAGAAAGAACAAGTTTGTTACAAATTACAACAGATTGAGTATTTTTATATTTATACATTAAATGCAATTATCATTAATTAGAATTTCATGCGTCATAATACGGTTGTAAGAACTTTCAAACAACATTTTTTTAAAACCCTATCTTCTTGGGACTGTCAAACTACTGACTCAACTCTGAAATAACATGGGGGTGATTACGACTTCATTACAAAAATCTAACTAGCTTTTTAAATTTTGAAAAATAAAAAAATCTCAAGTTTAACGAGTAAATATGTAAAGACACTAACTAAGTCTTACGAAATCTGAGTGTGATGCAACACAGCATACTTTGAGAAATGTTATTATTATACAGACAATTCAAGTAGCCTTTCTATGGATGATGATTTACAGAAAAAAATTAAACTAATTTTATGCTGTGCCTAACCATCAAAAGTAAACACATGAATTACTGCTATTTTCGGATTGTAATCGCTTGTAATTAGTTTATTATTGCCGTGTAAACATAATACATCATGATAAACCGATGTTACGACACTTGATAATTAATAAAATAATACAAAAAGATAAGATTGTTAATAATCACATAATAATTATAACGATCGTCCATATTAATGTTATTTTAATATAGTTTAATATAACTAAAATGACACACAACTTAGACCTCCGACTTAGTAGTCAACTTACTTTACAACTACGAAATTATACACCACTAACACACCATAAAAAGGATAAAGATATTAGTATATCCACTATATGTAAAGCAGCGTCAAACCCTTTACTCTTATTTCTTATCACAAAAAATTTGTCAGCACGAAAAAAAGCAGGTTATCCTTACTAGAGTTTCTACAACAACTTGCCCTGTTCCGAACTGCCTTCCTTCCTCACTACAGGCTTGTGTGTGAATGAAAGCAAATTGAAAACTCATTACAACATTTACCTACGAAACGAAATATCAAAGGGGCTGTTTCCTTTGTTTTTTTTTACACTTAGTTGTTTTAAAAAAAAAAATGGATTTGGTGGTGGTGGAGGGGGGTGGGGTTGTTTATCAATTTAATAAAAAAAGTGTGATATTAAAAGAGATATAGCAAGTCACCATTTGAATTATTAAAATGTTGTATTTGTTCAAACTCTTACATTTCTATATACTTTTTTTTTCACCAGTTGTGTTGAGGTAAGGGAAATAAGCGTAAAAAAGGGTCAATATAAAAAATGAAATAGACTATTTCCCTTGAAAGTCTTTTTTAAGATCATGAGTACATGTACATTAGGGTTAGTACTTTTTACATTTTTTTTTCAGAATCTTATTTTACATGGCATTTTTTAATGAACAATTGTGAACAAAATATGAAAATAATATTCATTTATTTTTCACTCAAAAAAACCTTCCCCACCAACGCCATTTTGTGTTTACATATAAGAAGCGTTTTTCAATAAAATTACTTCTTTGATGGATTGCGCATTAACAAATATTTAGTTACATTAATTACATCCAGGAACTTTATAGGGTATTTTTTACCTCCATCTTCTCCTTCTTCCTTTGGCTTTACAGCCCATTTAGGGCCCAGGCCTGCCATACTACACTTCTCCACTTTTCCCGATCCATGGTCTTCTTCCTCCACTCTCTCACTCCTATGGCTTTAAGGTCTTTCTCCACTTCCTCCAACCATCTGCTTCTTGGCCTGCCTTTAGGCCTTTTCTCATTAGGTGTTGTCTTATAAATCGTTTTTGGACCTCTGTTGTTTTCCATTCTTTCTATGTGCCCTACCCACCTTAATCTATTCATTTTAATTTCAGCTGTTATATTTGGTTCTTCATACAGTTCGTACAGCTCTGAATTGGTTCTACTTCTCCACTCGTTATTGTCCTTTACTGGCCCATATATTTTCCTAAATATTTTCCTTTCCCAAGTGTTTAGCATATTTTCTGCTTGTTTGCTGATGGTCCATGTTTCGCTACCATATGTTACTGCTGACCGGATCATTGTCTTGTATATGGTTTTTTTAATTTTTCTGGAGATCAGTCTGTTTTTCAGTATTTTATGTAGTGTATAATATATTCTGTTCCCTACTTCTATTCTGTTTTTTATCTCTATCATTATATCGTTTTTCTCACTTATGGTTGATCCCAGATATTTAAAGTTTTCTACTCTTTCAAATGCTCTATCACTGATTTTGAAAAATTTTTCTCTTCCTTCTTTTTCATTTCTTTGTAACAGGATATATTGAGTCTTTGTTTCGTTTACTGTTAAACCTGCTTTCTGAGCTGCTGTTTCTAATTCTATGTATGCTTTTGCTATATCCTTGCTTTGCTTTCCTATCAATGTTATGTCATCAGCATATGCAAGGTATTGGATGGGTTCTGTAAATATTGTTCCTGTTTTCATAGACTTTGTTTTTTCACTTCTGAGGTAGTGTGTTATAGTTCCTCGCTTATCCAACTGTACGTTTCTTATGACTTTTTCTAGGGTTAAGTTGAAAAGTATGCACGAAAGGGAGTCTCCTTGTCTAAGTCCTTGGTTTACTTTAAATTCTCTTGAGCTTTCCCCTTGGATTTTCACTTTGCTTCTTGAGTTGTTTAATGTCATACGTACTAGTCTAATGAGCTTGTTGGGGATACACAACTCCTGCAATGTTTTGTAAAGATAATTTCTATTGATGCTGTCATATGCCATCTTGAAATCTATGTACAGCTGATGTAGGTTTATATTATGCTCATAACATTTTTCTAGAGTGTTTCGAAGGGAAAAGATGTGGTCTGTGGCTGCTCTGCTAGGCCTGAAACCACATTGATAGTCACCTAATACTGTTTCACTGAAATTCCCTATTCTGCAGGCTATTATTTTTGTTAGTATTTTATAAACAGTGTTGAGAAGTGAGATTCCACTGTAGTTGTTGCAGTTAAGTTTCGAACCTTTCTTGTGTAGCGGAACTATTAAGGCTGTTTCCCATTCTGTTGGCATTATCTCTTCTTTCCATATTTTATTGACCATCCTGTGTATTTCTAAGTGTAGTGTGCGTCCTCCATATTTGAGTAACTCAGCATTTATGTTATCTTCTCCTGATGCTTTATTGTTTTTGGTCTTTTTAATAATATTATTTATTTCTTCTATGGTTGGTTCTTCTATTTCTGCCCCATCGTCCTCTGCAATGTTTGGTACATCATTTTCGCTGTCAGTTTTAATGTTCAGCATTTCTTCAAAATATTCCGCCCACCTTTCTAGAACCATTTCATTTTCTATAAGCAGGTCGCCTGATTTGTTAAGACACATGTGAGATCTTGCTTGGAAGCCGTTACTTTCCTCTTTGATGGCCATGTACATTTTTCTTGTTTCTTTTTCTTTTGAGTATTCCTCCAGTTTTACTAGTTTTCCCTTTTCCCATTCACGTTTTTTCTTTCTGCATATTTTGGTGGCCTTCCTTCTAGCCTCAGTGTATGCGTGAGTTGACTTTCTTGTTGCTTTTTGTAGCATTATTATCCTCAATTTGTTTCGTTCTTCCACTTCTTTTTTGCATTCATCGTCATACCAATCAGCTCTTTTCTTCTTTTGCTTGTACCCTATGACACTTTCCGCTGTGTTTTTTATGGTTTGTTTAATCTTTTCCCAGTGGCTATTTAGATTTTCAGTATTATCTATATCTAGTGTTTCTAGTTTGCTTTTAATTTCTTGTGCATATTTTTCTTTTGTTTGTGGCTCTTTTATTAGTTTTTCACAGTCAAATTGGTTTGTTATCTTTGCTTTTGTGTTGTGAAAGATACTTATTTTTTGTCTATACTTTATTTTGACTAACATGTGGTCTGTGTCGGCATCTGCTCCTCTGAAGCTTCTGACATCTTGAATATCTGAACCATGTCGCCTGTCTATTAGCACATGATCTATTTGATTTCTTGTCACCCCATCTGGTGACCTCCATGTTTCTTTGTGTATTCTTTTGTGTGGAAACTTAGTGCTACTAATGGTCATGCCTTTGCCAGATGCAAAATCAATCAGACGCGTTCCATTATCGTTGCTTTCTTCATGTAGACTGTAGCTTCCAATTGTCTGTCAATTGCCAATCTTAGCGTTGAAGTCTCCTAACACTAATTTGATATTATGTCTAGGTGCTTCTTCATATAACCTTTCTAGTGCATCATAGAATTCCTCTTTGGTATTCCCTTCTGAATCTTCAGTGGGTGCATGGGCACATATTAGGGTCATATTGAACATTTTGCCACGAATCCTGAGGCTGCACAATCTTTCATTGGTTGGTTTAAAGCCAATTATTTGATTGAGGATGTTTTTCCTGACGGCAAAACCTGTTCCTAATGTATTTGTGGTGTTTCCACTATAAAAGATGGTATACTCTGTTGTTTTTAGTATGTCTGAATTTTTCCATCTGATTTCTTGGAGTGCTGCTATTTTTATTTTGTATTTTCTAAGCTGTTCAGTGAGGCGGGTTAGGGCTCCTGCTCTGTATAGGCTTAACACGTTCCAAGTCGCTAGCCAGTAATCATGTCCGTGATCATGCGAAGGTCGGTTTCCATTTGAATCAGTCCGGTTTTTGAATTGTTGATTGGCTTTCGTAACTAGTGTTTTTTTACATGACTGGGTAGTTAGCCCTGTGCACAACCACTAGGGTGTTGCCCTTTACAGCCTTGTGGGTAGCTGCCTTTGTTTAAGGTTAGGTCCCTTAGCCTTTGTGGATCCCTCCACTAACTACAAGGCAGTAGTTGCCTGCTTTGGTCCGCCCAGAGAATTGTATTTCATCGGCACTCACCATATCTGGCGAGCTTTCCCCTATCCGCCACCTGGGAAGAGTTTTTTACCTCCATGTCTGAAACAAAATAAATCAAAAAAGTTTATTTTAAATTTTAAGTGCATTGTTTGAATGTATTATTCATCTACTGCAACTGTACCAACAATAATTAAATCTTATTATACCTTTGTTTGGTAATTGTCACAAGTGGTCTGCTTGGAATTTGAAAAGTCTGCTTGGTTGATTTGAGAATATTGTATTCTTTTATTTCAATTTCATTCAACTGTAATCGTCTGTTTGTAATTAATTTTGTAGGAAAGCAAATTTGTCAACAAATAAAGCTTGTAAAGTTTTAAAAATAATAATCGAACACACTCCCAATATTTTAGCTCCTTCGCAGTCAGGAGTGTATAAGGCAACCTATAAAGAAGCAGATTTGTTGAAGTTGCAGTTTATAAAAACAGCTTACAAAATTTTGAATGGTGCATACATTTTGACAGAAAAAGAATAGAAGGAGAAAAACAAGTTGTTTTACTGAAAACCGTTGACAAAGAAATTCGATTAGCCATATAGTCTCTGACAAATGTAAAAGCAGAGACAATATTTACAGCGAATAGGGCTGTTCTAGCTGAATACGAACTCTATTCATGTATTCGAGTAATTATTTGCGATACAAGGAATACAAATTCTGGCAGCAAAAATGGTGTGGTACGCAAGCTGCAAAATTACTGTCAACAGAACAGTGGACAAATTCCTTAGTACATAGGCTGCCAGCTTCATGTTTTAGGTCTAATACTCAAGCATGCTATGGATTCTGTTTTCGGCAGGGAAACGTCTAATCCAAACATTTCTTATCCATTTGTTGCTGAAATTAGCGCAAATTACGAGTCACTTAAAGTGTCACTTGATTCTCAAGATAGTAGTTCAGAAATTATGTGAGAAAACAAAGGATGGAAAGACGACATGGAGTTCTTACATCATTTGACGCAAGTATTTCACTATTACGAGTGAAATAAAACCTTTCCAGTAATTCACTTCCAGAGACTGACGGCTTTAAGTAATGCTCGTTGGAGTTCAAGTGCAATACTAGCACTTCTGGCATTCCGGAAAATAGAAATGAGAAATTTGAACTTCTGTGTACTTTCATAGCGAGAACATGCATGGTCTGAAGTATGGTTTTCAGATCAAAGGGACTGGAAAATAGGAAAAGAGACTTTAGCACCTGCTTTGCATAGATACACTGAAGCAGAAAGATGTTCTTGAGGCACTGGGTCTGTGAAGATTAAGCAATACCTGGTAACGAAGTAGCTGCTATGTAGAAAGAACTATAAAAATAATGCAAGATATTGTTCCACGTTGTGAGACTTCAAAGACACTATATTAACTGTTTTATTCTCACTAATGATGAAGCATAAAACCTAATTTATGTTTCCTATGCTGTCCTTTATTATCATTTCATATTTTGGACATCTCTATACTCATGCTTACATGCATTGCACTTGTTCTTATGTAACTTTCCATTACAGCACAGTAATATTGAGCGATATATAATATTCGTTTTATGGTTTGGTGGGGAAGGTTTTTCAAATATTTTCAGAAAAGGTTATTTGTGTCATAATACACTCATTAAAAGTCACCTTTTCTTGCCATGTAAATATGAGGTTACAAAAAAGTCATAACCCTAATATACATGTACTCTGTACAAGTTAGCTTTTTTTTTAAAAAAAAAATCTCAATAAAAGTTTAAAAAAATATTCCTTGCTTATATAAATTATTATAACTATAAAAAAAAAATGAGCTTGGTGCCTATGTAGAACTATAGATTGTTTATTTATTGATGGCTATAATCAACTAATGTAAAGTTTTATGTTGTCCAGTAAGTTACATTCGCCCACGCTTTTAATTTATTATAACCAGATTTAGATTTGGTTGCTGTGAACAACAGAATTGCGGATTTGGCAGATGGCAGTAGTTAAGACCGGGAGTGGGGGGGAGATGTAGGAAAAGGAGTAGACATGAGTAGACAGGTGGAGGGGGGGGGGAGAGAGTAGGGAATACAGATGGAGTGGGCCGTTGGCTTGGAGTTTTGTCGTTCGTTGAATGAGTTGTAACTCCCCACTCTACCAGGCCAGCTCTTTGGTTCAAAATGTGTCGACTGCGTCATTTAAATCAGTGTTTTCCCAACTTAAAAAAAAAAAAATATAGCATTTGTTGTGTTTTTTTTTCGATAAATAATTAAATATGTTTTTATTTAATTCACTCTGTTTTGAGTTTGTTTGTTTTTTTTGGAATCGCCCACAATCGACCTTTTTTTTTTACTAGCATCTATTGCTCATAGTTTCCCTACAATGTATTGCTGTGTGTGTGTGTGTGTGTGTGTGTGTGTGTGTGTGTAAAGTCCCTGTAAGGATGAGATGAAATCTCTTACATCCTTTAAACTACTAACGGGACGTTTATATGGTGTCCTTCTTACATCCCCTGCCATATCATTTAGTGCAATGGCCACGGAGGCACTACGGGAGATACACCGGGGGGGGGGGACTTTCACCATGAACCTGAAATATCTACTGGTCCTCGAGCTGATCGAACAAGGAACCCTCAGGTCGACAGTCAAGCACTTTACCGAGTTTCAAAAAATGATTGATCTTTTAAACAACACAAAGTGCCTAAACACGATGACGATGAAAGTAATGGTCAGCCCCACACAGTGGCAGCAAATGGTGAGGATAAAAGTAATGATCAGCCCCACACAGAGGCAGCAAATGGCGAAGATGAAAGTAATGGTCAGCCCCACACAGTGGTAGCAAATGGTGAGGATGAAAGTAATGGTCAGCCCCACACAATGGTAGCGAATAGCGAAGATAAAAGTAATGGTCAGCCCCACACAGAGGCAGCAAATGGTGATGATGAAAGTAATGGTCAGCCCCACACAGTGGCAGCAAATGGTGAGGATGAAAGTAATGGTCAGCCCCACACAGTGGTAGCAAATGATGAGGATGAAAGTAATGGTCAGCCCCACAAAGTGGTAGCGAATAGCGAAGATGAAAGTAATGGTCAGCCCCACACAGCGGCGGCAGCAAATGGTGAGGATGAAAGTAATGGTCAGCCTCACACAGTGGTAGCGAATAGCGAAGATGAAAGTAATGGTCAACCCCACACAGCGGCGGCAGCAAATGGTGAGGATGAAAGTAATGGTCAGCCCCACACAGAGGCAGCAAATAGTGAAGATGAAAGTAATGGTCAGCCCCACACTGGCGGCAGCAAATGGTGAGGATGAAAGTAATGGTCAGCCCCACACTGAGGCAGAAAATGGTGAGGATGAAAGTAATGGTCAGCCCCACACAGTGGTAGCCAATAGCGAAGATGAAAGTAATGGTCAGCCCCACACAGTGGTAGCGAATAGCGAATATGAAAGTAATGGTCAGCCCCACACAGTGGCAGCAAATGGTGAGGATGAAAGTAATGGTTAGCCCCACACAGCGGCGGCAGCAAATGGTGAGGATGAAAGTAATGGTCAGCCCCACACAGCGGCGGCAGCAAATGGTGAGGATGAAAGTAATGGTCAGCCTCACACAGTGGCAGCAAATGGTGAAGATGAAAGTAATGGTCAGCCCCACACAGCGGCAGCAAATGGTGAGGATGAAAGTAATGGTCAGCAAAATAGAAATAGCTGTGCAATTTATTGACGCTGGATGGGGGGGAAGGGGAGGGTTTAATATACTTGGGCTCTACTGTCGTCAAGAGTGAGAGGAGCAGAACTGAGTTAGGCATTAGCATTGCAAGAGCTATGGTCAGACTTGATCAGATCTGCAAAAGGAAGACCGGCTTCAACAGCAGTCACGTGTTGATATAGCCACAGGTGATCCACATCATGCTCTAGAGCAATGTTTCTCAAGGTGTGGTAGGCGTACCCCAGAAGGTACGCGAAGAGTTTGGCGGGAAGTACGCGCTGGTCAAGGCTGAGAACATTCACGGCTAAATGGAAAACAATGAAATGATGGGAAAACACGACCGTAAATAAGTTAGTTATTGTTGTTGTTTTTTTTTTACGAGGGGTACACGGTATTACGAAAATAATTAAGGGGGTACACAGATGTTGAAAACCGCATGCTGATACCTAAAGATGCTCCATTTTTTTGAGAGTGAAAAGTGTCGAAAATGCACATATTTATATTAGTTCACCAAATACTTTGTAGGGAATCAATTGATCAACCTGTCGACCCACCAAATCATTCCTGGATACAGCCGAAACGCCAAAGCCGATATAACTTTGAATAATTAATACAATGATCGTCTGAATATTTGTAGGTCTATAGGGCAAAGTAAATATCCACAAGGAAATAAAGATGGACTGGTCATTCACTCAGAAAGCCCCCAAAATACATTACAAAAAATGGACCCTAAATGACGGTGAAAAATTGGCCGCCCACTTGGAGAAAGGCTTGTGAAACAGGGAATAAATTGTTACAACACAAAATGACGTGAACTGGAAAAGGCCTTCCAAAACAGAGTGCGCTGGGGAGCAATTCCTGAAACCCTTTACTCCACAAGTCCAGGAAATTATGAAAGCAAGCAAACAGTGGACAGACGAAAACATAATGATTCCACAATATGACACGTTGTAGAAAGGGGAAACATATTTTCCATTTACGGAAACCAAATCTGAAAAAAATAGCTTAAAAAAATTTAATGGGGAAATTAAAATTTTCCAATGCCCAACTGCCCCCGTCCCTAACCATCAAATGGTGGATCACGTTGGAAAACACTGATTACAGGGGCACACACACAGAAGCAGGTGAACTTTATTTCGTATGACCCCGACGGCCTGCATAGGCTTCTATAAGGGAACATTTACTTTTTAATTATTTATGTAGGAAGAATGTGGCTTATTACCTACAATTTCTTTTCATTATTTTTTTTATATTTATGACTTGTGAAGGGTGGGATAGATTTTGAAAAAGAAAACAAACATATGAGGTATGAGGTATATGAGATTTTGATTTCTGGCTTTCATAAAGTATAAAACATTAAGAACCACAACATAGCCACTGGAACACAAAATATACGGCGGGGGAATATAAGACATGACAATAGAAAATAACAACAATCAAACAAACAAACAAACAAACAGAAACAAAAACAGTTGGTAAGATAAACGAGCCCCCCCCCCCCATTTAAAAAAAATAAAGATTACATGCGCAGTAAAGTTTGCGGTTAATAGTCATTGTTAGGTCATCTTGACTTTGGCAGGACACATCACTTTAACCCTCTGCATACCAACTGCGAATCAAGCATAATACATGAAATTTAGATTTTAAAAAAGAAATGTGCTTCTCTTTGGAGAAGGTAGATGGGGGTGGGTAAATCTAATTAATTAGGCAACAGTGAGCAAATAGCAAGCAGTTAACAAGAATCATGTCTGGGCATTAATATGTAATGACACAAATGGATGGAGACTGGCAAGTAATGAAATTGCCTTGACTGAGTAACACATGTCTTTAATAGTTCCAAATAAGCGGGTGAAGGTGTGATTGATAAGTGCAGACAGTTTCCTCAAGTATAGACATTATTAGTTACAGAGAATGAATTAAGAGAGTAAACGGTTATCAGTGATTTTGATCACAATGATAACATTTTCAAGGAATATCATAGACTATGTGAATATTGACATCAAGTACACGACTATCATTTACTATGAGCGTATTGACATCAAATACTTGGACTATGAGCATATTGACATCAAGTACACGACTATCATTTACTATGAGCGTATTGACATCAAATACTTGGACTATGAACATAATGACAACAATAAAACTAACAAAAGCGCTCGCTAAATATCTAGAAAATTACCGTTTATTAGGCTCAACACAATTCGGACGAACAGAGAAAGGGTTAGAATTGGCAAGTGTCAAAACCGACGCCTTGCTTGGCAAGAAGAAGCGGCACACAATGGTAGAAATTAAGAAACTAAAAAATAACTCAAACAAATTGAAATATAAAATATATATTTACAGGTGTTCAGACTGAATGGCACATGTTACTTAAAAAATAATATATGCATGAGCTAATAAATTTCACTTTCCCCGAGTTTTGTGTGTGGGGTAAACATAAAAATTGTTTAAATGGATAGTTTCCTTCATTTTATTGCAGGTGAACGTGTATGCGAAATTTACCAAAAGGGCATATTTGGGGAGGGAGGGAGGGAGGGGGTAAGGGGTACGTTTTTGACCAGATATTTCGGGTCACCTTGTCCTTAACTCGGTGAAGTTATCTACCTCGCATTGTAGGTTAATGAGAGAAAAAGAAAAAAAAAAGTGAAAGATATAAAGGGAAGAAAAGAGGTGTGAAATTTCATTTCTCGCTGCCTCCCCCCCCCTCTCTCATTCTCTATCTATATACATGGGTGCTTAGTTTTCGGGCGTATGACCGCATGCATAGGTGGACTTTATCATTACTGTGACATGCACGGGCAACCAATGTTGGGCATAGAGACGTAACTGTAGGTTATATGTCATATCATAAAGTTCCTCTTGCGGCGACCCCTCTTCCCGTATTATTATTACCGTATATATTTGTACATAAAAATATTGATGAAAGTTTATCTATCTATCTATCTATCTATCTATCTATCTATCTATCTATCTATCTATCTATCTATCTATCTATCTATCTATCTATCTATCTATCTATCTATCTATCTATCTATCTATCTATCTATCTATCTATCTATCTATCTATCTATCTATCTATCTATCTATCTATCTATCTATCTATCTATCTATCTATCTATCTATCTATCTATCTATATATATATATATATATATATATATATATATATCTGTGTGTCTGTCTGTCTGTCTGTCTGTTTGTCTGTCAGTATATCTTTCTAAAAAATATAACGTATGTGATTAAATATTGTTTATACTAATTTTCTTTGTTTTTCAAACTTGGCTGTTGGGTCAGTAAGTTTCTTTGCAGATGCCACACACAACTAAATCAGTGGTGACATGTACTGATCACCCTTATAAGACATGATGCGGCATTATGACGAGGGTTTTTGGGTGGTATATGTGTAGTATACTCAGGGGGTTGAGTGGAGGAGGAATTTCTTCCGTCCATGTTCTGGAAAACTCTGGCCTGCTAGCCCTAACCCCCATTACAACTGTGCTAATACTAGCGGCATTCATTAACTCATTTCCACGGCTGAAAAGTAATGGATTACATTCAGCTAAGTTTACCATGCATCAAAGTGAAAAAAAAAAACCACTATAGATTTGTGGAGTTGGCAACATTTATTTTCCGACTCTTTAAGTTTCATTTTTTAAATATAGACGAAAATTTATTTCTCAAGATTGTACATTCTTTCTCCCACTGCTCCATCGCTATCTTCCTCCCCCCCACACACACACCTTTCTATTTTATAGAAAAAAAAAAGATTGACAAGTTGAATTTATTGACTGCTCTTTTAAACACACCCCGTAAGCAGATCCGGGGTAATGGCGGGCGGGCCAGGTGCGCGCTAGAAGCCACGAATTGTGAGGCGAATCAAATAATACATGTTTTCCGTTTTTGTTACATATTTTATTCTTCTTCCTTTGGCTCTACAGCCCATTTAGGGCCCTGGCCTGCCACACTACTCTTCTCCACTTTTTCCGATCCATGGTCTTTTCCCTCCACTCTCTCACTCCTATGGCTTTAAGGTCTTTCTCCACTTCCTCCAACCATCTGCTTCTTGGTCTGCCCTTAGGCCTTTTCTCATTAGGTGTTGCCTTATATATTGCTTTAGATTTTCTTCTGCCCCAAAGGCCGTAGACCGCCTAAATCAATAAAATAGAGAATCTCCCAAAACGTAACCTCCACGGGGACTGTCCCACTGTCCTACAGTCAAATCTTGACTGTGTTAAATTTAAATATTAACAAATGGGGGGGGGGGGATAATGTTAAAGGATAGTTGAAAGTGTCAAGTATGCAATACGTCAAGTTAAAGACTGAAGTTTGTTTGAGGAAACTATCATATCCAATGTAAAGACGTGTTCTATTTATTGTTAAATATTTGTACACAACAGTAGTGGCTTCATTTAGGGCTGATCCTATCTGAGGGATGCTATATTGGCCCATACTGATGTTTCTGTAACCAGTAAGGACGGCCGAACAAGCTCCTCGTTTAGGGTTCATATCAGTTTCCCACAAACCCGATTTGTCGAAGATCTTGCAGGGCTATGTGGTTCACTCTGTGCATACGAGGCAGAGATGGCAGCCATAATTGTGGCAGTGGCACACATTGAGGGTGTCTTCAGGACGGTACTTTGCCTGCTGCGAGCATTGTTATCCCGACTGATGCGCTCTCTCTTCCCCAAGCCGTAACAGGGACAGGAGAATGACCCGAGCGGTTGAAAACCACGGTGGAGGCTATCCAGGATCTTACATCCCTACACTGTAGTAGTGACCCTTCAGTGGGTCCCCGGGCACATGGACGTGCCCGGAAATGACAGGACTATCTTTCTTGTAAAGTTGATACATGCCCAAGCGCAGCCCGTGGGTGTGGAAAAGAGCTCACTTTAGGCAGCGTGTGCCAAGATCAAGCTCTTTGAGCGAACTCGATGGTTCTAGAGTTGGGAATATGGGGTAACGGGCAGAAATGTCCGCAGTCAGGTGGAGCGGCCGTCCAAAACAGACCCGTGGTGGGGGCTCAGGAGGATCCAGCACACTAATTGCTTAGTTTCGCACTGGACTTGCCGACCGACACTGCAGAGAAGTGGAGGAAACCGTGGTTCATATTCTTTTTGAGTGTCCCGGGCTGGCGGACCACAGGGTAAACCAGTCGGGTAGCTCACTTGCCATTGAACTTGAGAGACACGGCGAGTTTAATTTCACGGGCTCTAAGAGACTAAGTCTCAGCCCGCAGTTATCACTGAGAAACTTCAGAGAGAGGGAGAGAGAGAGAGAGAGAGAGAGAGAGAGAGAGAGGGCTGCCAATCTAGGTAATTTTTTTTCAGAGATTATTTCCTAAGAGATCTAGATGTAATAAAATACTTTCAGACAATAGAACTGTATAATTTTATACATCCACAGCCAAAGCCCAAAAACTTTTAACAAGCCAAAATTACAAGACAAAATTTTTCGGGCGCTCACATCACATTAATACTGGGGGACCCAAAGTGATAGCCCTGATAAAGAAAACAGACAAAACAGGTTTGAATATTTTTTTTATAATTATTTTTTAAAGAATTATTGTTTATCAACACTCTTTTTTTTATGAACAATTTTATTAAAAAAAAAAATGATTTCCATACACATCATATTCTTGATGTGAAGATGTTTATTCTTTTATACAATAATATTATTATATTATAACACAGTTTTTAAATTATAGCGCATTTACATAAAAAGAAAACAAAATTCTAGCTAATCCTAATAGACCATATAACAATGGCGGTCATGTCAGCTTTTTTGTTGTGTGCGGCTCCAATTGTCCGAGGTGAGGTGAATGGGGGGATGCTGGTGGTCAATAGTAAAGTACGCTAAAACGCTTGACCATTCAATACCACTCCCCTGCATTTTTTGTTTGCGTTCGAATGATTGTATTAGTGTATTTGTGTGCTTTTGTTTATTTTCTCTAACATATTGTATGGTCTTTGAGACTTTTGGATTGTGGTCATCTGTCCGCTGCAAAAGTCCCAGAGTCTCTCTCTCTCTCTCTCTCTCTCTATCATTCATTCCTATCTCGAAACTCAGCAGCGGTTTTCTGTCTTACGCCTATTGAAACATTTGAATACTTTACTAAATACATGGTGTTTAATATCTCGCACCCTTAACGTGTCCTTCATCTAAATAATAGATAAATTACTACCACTGAAGTGGTAACTTGTCAGCCCCGTAGCGTGAAAATTCTACAGGAGGGGCCAGGCATTCTTTGGCAGTGGCCAGGCAATAGCAGGGGGGGGCAGGTTATACATTTTACTAAGTAGAACAAATAAGCAGGGGGGCCAGACAAAATGCAGGGGGCCCGGCCCCCTGGCACTCCGCACTCTACGGGCCTGTAACTTGGGTAACGGACGTTAATCCGTTTTAGGATTATCGTCTCAATCCAGAAATGACGTTTTTCAACCCGCTCTTTACTACAAGTATATTTGCATCACACAAGTCAAGCATGCTTCAGAATATCTAGTTAAAACCTATTATAGTGCAGCAAGATGTTTTTTTATTTTTCCAGAACTTTAACCAATTGTGTCGAAAAGTGTGACTGTCGTTATCCGAGGTAAAGTCTCTGTTAACCGATTGCGCCATTAACTATAACTGTCTATATCAAAGGCCGCGGTTCTTAACTGGTGGTACACGTACCCTAAGGAAAATTTAGGCAGCGAAATATTACTTTCATTTTAAAACAACCAATAATTTGAAGAAAGTCATTACTAGTCGCTAGTTTGCAGAGTGACTCAATACCAAAGCCACGTGACCCAAGTGTCGCACTAGTAAGGTAAGCACATTCCTTTATAAAAAATTAGTGCATTTATTACGCAAAATTACGTTTTAAGAGTACCCGCGAACATACTCTTGCACCCTTTTAGGGAACCGGCGCGAAAAAAAGGTTGAGAGCCACTGATATAAGGTAACAGAGCACATTTATTTTGAGAGTGTATGTGAAAATACTAAATCTATTGTCTGCAACCAAATTAAGAGATGTGTTATGCGCCATTGTATGCTACCCATCCTGCTTCTTCTCTCCCTCCCCCCCCCACCCCCTCAATCCAACACGCGCGCCAATGGCTACTGCAGCATTCGTTCCCATCTCGCGCCATCCACTATTTAAACTGAGATCGCATCTTTCTGAACGAGTCAAGGCGGTTGGATATTTTTTCGGCGAGGAGAATATTTCGGAGCAGTTGATGATTAATTTAAACAACTCCAGCCATCAGTGGAATGTGTTCGAATCTACATAAATGATCAGCCAACCCTATCTTCCAATCATCACCATGCAAGTAGTTACCAGTGGCAACGGTTCAGCAGCGAACGGTGAGTCCAATAAATGAATATAAGTGTAATATTATAATTACAAATGATGCACTTTATTATTGATGTTATGAAGTTACATTTCTTTTTTTAACGGCCCATTCAAGTAAAAAAAACTTATTTTCTTCTGATTTAAAGAGAGATCTTCCTTCTCACAAGGTGGGATGCGAAACAAACGTCTGATTATAGCTCTGTATCACACAGAAATTAATGTTAAAGATTAATCGTTTAAGTTATAATATAGCCCAATTGTCCCCCCAACCCCCATTCTGCGGGCCGATACCGGCACGTGGAACAAATGGTTACTGGGCCGCCCAATAAACAATAAACTATTTACTGTGGTGTATTTCTCTCGGTAATGAGCGACCTACTATGGACGAGAGATTAACCGGGAGCTGAGTGGCTGTGAGAGGCAGCGGCATTGTAAATCAAAACAATCTAAAATATAATCGACGATTTACCCCCCCTCCCCCCCCCCACCCTTTTTTTTTAAACCGTCCGCGGTGAAAATTTTAAACGTTGACCGGTCAGTGGAGAGAAAAAGGTTGGGGACCACTGGTGTAGCCCACGTTTAGCCTAAAGACCTTGAAACATTTTGTGTGTCTTGTACCATGTAAGAAATTATTTAATAAAAATAAGAAAACTGTGTTATTACATGTTTTTTTTTTTCAAAAACCAAGTTGTGGTTGTTTTGTGTGACTTCCACCATTTTTGTAAATAATGGCCTGTGTCAGGGGTCGTCGCACCTCTTCAATGTAATCAGATACTTTGAGAACATTAGCCTTGATTTTAAACAAGGTTGGGGTGTCGGTGACGGGACAGAATTTGGCCGATATCCTAGCCCTGATTTTAAATGTTTTTGTTATCAGTAGTAATAAGTAATTAATTTTATTAAGTTGCACATCTCAATATCCTGCTTTTAGAAAGGTAACAATATCACACTTTTGAAGTAAATATGTTATAATCACATCATCTTTGTGATCTGCTCATTTTTCATTTGTTAAGAAGGACATTAATGGAGGGAAAAAAAGAAAAAAAAAAAGAAAATATCAAATTGAGTGTATAGGTTACGGCCAATGTCTGCTAGTATTTTGGATGCGACTTTCGCATAATAATAAGACCGATTGTGAAGAACCCACCATTAGGCTAACAGTCAGTACCGTCACTGTGGTCGGTGTCGCCCGGTGCGGAAAATTCAGGGTGTCACCCCTTTCCCCCACCTTGAACAATGGTACATATTTCAAATTTTCTTGCACTAGATCTTAGAGAATTTACTTTAAAATACTTTAGCGATAAATACCCAGTGGAGTTGTGCAGTCGCGGGTTTTTATTTTTGGTGGCGCGGTGATCATGGGCGTACTCCGGCGTTAAAACATTATTTTCTTACCTGGCTGTAACTGGAGATACTCTGAGCACCGCCTGACCGCATTTGATACTCACACTTGGCTCAGAGCAATACTTTACTCCTAGTTAAGGACGTCTTTGAGAAGTTACAGAATATATTTCTGAGAGTGTATCCAGTGCCGCCGAGAGAGGGGGGATCAGGGGGGGGCAAAAGTCCAGGGGCCCAGCGAGTTTTAGGGGCCCGGACTGAGCTGGTTAATCAACTTTTGAAAATATTATTATCAGCACGGGGACGGCCCATGACAGCCCTACCCAGGGGCCCAAACTTTCTGTCGGTGGGCCTGAGTGTATCATCACTTAACTTTTGATTGCAAAACATAACGCAAAGGGCCCCCCAACATTTTACATAAAGCTATAATCTTTAATCTTGTGGCGCCCGAGGGTAAAAGAAAAGCCGCACACTAACAGCAATACTGATGTTCTCATTTCACACTTGTTACTGTTTTCTTTTATTACAGGACTTCGGGGGATAAAGAGTCCCTCCTCCCAGGTTACTGCCATATCCTAGGATGAGCTGACTTCTTTAAAACGGAATTCGTGAATAGGCCATCAACAATAGATCTCCAGAGTGAGTCGTTTGTCATGTGTCATCCCCTCAATCTGATACCAGGTGTAACCCATCTGTCTGTTGTCAGCTTCGAAGACTCGCCACCAGGTGACACTTGCTCCAGATTTACCAACAAATTTGCCCTGTACAGCCTCATCTCATCTTCCGTTAAATGACTCTTTCCAAATGACTCTTTCCAAATGACTCTTTCCAAATGACTCTTTCCAAATGACTCTTTCCAAATGGCTAGCATCGCTGATCTGAAAAATTCTCCAAAGGCAGTTGTTTATAGTTTTGAAATTTCTTGATTGTGGGAAATCGATCTGGAAGTTACTCATTTCTTGACCTAAATGCAAGCTGCAATTGTTTTGCCGTTTTTTTTATTTGACGTCTGCCTCTGTGCCACACCGTTTATCAAAAAACGATTCATTAGAAAACAAAGAACTGTACTTCTTCAAAGTGGCTTGCATGCAGAGTAAGTGGATATTGTGTGGTGGAGTTTATTTTGAGAATTTCGAGAATTTTGATATTGTTTCTTTTTATTTATTTTTTTAAAATTAATAATGATATCGACCTCCACCTCTGTAGCCGACACTAGATTTGTCTTTTCATGCATTTGTGAAAGAAGAACAAGGCCATCTGCAAAATCTTGCTCGTTGTGCCGAATCAGTAGTGCCCATTAGATTCCATTCCTTCGTTCTAGGAAAATAGAAAGAAAGTAATGGAGCGTCGACAGCAAGCATCGTTATCGGACTTCAGCTTGCTTCTGGGAGTTGTTCGTTGGCTTGATAACAGACGCAGTGTCTTTCCCTCATCCGGGATTAGCCAGACTGAAGCTGAAAAAAATCGCAGAGACAGTAATGTCAAATAAAAAGATTGACCCTTTGAAAGACCCTGAAATAACAACTGAGCTTAGTGTTGAAGAATAAGATGAATTCCTTCCAGAGCTGGTTGACGAGGAACTGAGATCGCCATGCCAAGAGATACTGGGGGTAAAGAAGCTTCAACAAAGAGAAAGATAGTGGGTCAAAGCAGGAGACCCTGAACAAGTAAGAAAACAGGTCGAAAAAAAGAAAGCAGCAGTCAACAAAACTAGCGCAGCAAGGGGCAAGACTCAACCAATCAAAAGGTAGGAACAATAATAATAATAATAATAAAAGCTTCCTTTACTAATGATCATGTTATAAATCATGCAGAGGTAAAAGTAATCACGTATTTGTTTTCAACGTTATACCGCCTACACTTTAAGTTTTCAAAGTTCTTCTGCATTCTCCAATACATTTCTACTATCCAAATTTGAAGAAATTTAGTGAATAAAAAGAAAAGAAAGAAAAACCTATATAGTGTATGATCAAAAAGTATATGTTATACATTTCATTTTTGCAATTTTCTCATTAACTCAGATACAATTTTACATAGCGTTGGTAAATACATACTTATTCTAAAAAATGGATTCATTTTTAAAGTTTCAGAACATTTTATTTTACATAAATTTTACTTGACCTTATTTTTTTTTTTCACCTTTGCCGAATCTATCACTTTAATAATTAAACTGTAATTTTTTTTTCTTTTTCAAAATTTAATGAAAAATCGATAACATCGTTATCTACATCATTTTACAACTTGATACAGAAAAATATGCATTAAATCGATTTCAAATTTTGTTACAGAAACATACACAACATAAATCAGTATATAAACATTATAGCATATATGTACGCATCATAATCGTCTCCGTTTTTACGTCTATTATGGATACCTATGTTGTATGCCATTTTATATGAATTTTATTATACATTGTACTAGTATATGTAAAGGTAACTCCTTTTGGACTATTTTTAGTTACTATAATGCTCAAAAAAGTACAAATGTGTGAGTCAGTTTGCGTATTATGTCAGGTATTTCTGCCGGCTGAGCTTTCATTCAGCAATCTAAAACTGGCAAAATATGTATTAATATGTCAAATGTAACATGTATGAACCATCAATTTTGATAATCCTGGACAAAACATTCCTTTAACCAATTTTATTTAGCCTTTTTAGCTTTACTACCAGTCTAAGTATTACTATATAATATAAATTTATGGTAAAGATACAGCAGATTTTTGACTATTCGACATTCGAACATTTTCGATAAAGCTAAAGATCTTTAAATTTAACATCCATTCAGTTACATTGTTAACGTTAACATTTAACTTATGGTAGTTAAAATAAAGTAATATAAGGAATCCATTATTTGCTCTCATCGGGCCATCCGGTTATAAATCTTTATCTGTAATGCTTCGTCAAATGTTTCACACTGCTCTACAAAATCAAAATGCGTACAGTACAATATCGTACAGTAAACCACCCCGGCTGTCGATCACCGGTGAGGACTAATGGATATCTCAGATCATGATTAAGTTCCCTTCTTAGCCCTAGCGAGCCTTCGGGGCAGATGAAGTGGAGAATTCATCTGTCTCTATAACCTCGGCATATGAAGGGATTGTGTGGTTAGCACAACGCCCAGCCGCCTTTACTTCCCCAACTTAAAGTCAGGTACCCATTTAAAGCTGGGTGGACTTGTGGACGACTTTGCACCAAATTTCACCTGGAAAAATTCCATGGGCCTCACCGAGGATCGAACCCAGGACTCTCAGGTCGACAGTCGAGCATCTACACCACTAGGCCATCCGTCCCACGATCATGATTAAAGTCTCCGCTATATCTCTCATGTGCTTCCATGGTCATTGCACTATTGACTATGGTGGGAATGAAAGAAGGGCACTGCAAAAACCGTCCCATTAGTGGTTTATAGGATCTAAAAGATTTCATCTCATCATTACAGGGACTTTACACACAAACACGCACACATACATACACACACACACACATGAAATCAGGTGAACAGCTAAGGCAAGGAAATGTTAGTCTTTGTTTTTAGAGAAAAGATGGTAAAGCGCTCGACCGTTGACCTAAACGTACCTGGTTCGATCTCCAATGAGGACCAATATATTTTCCGGTCATAGTTAGGTATAACCCCCCCCCTCGCTATATCTCCCGTGGTGCCTCCATGGCCATTGCACTATCGGCTATGGTGGGGGATGAAAGAAGGGCACTATAAACATTGTCCTATTAGTGGATCAGAAGATCTAAAAGATTTCATCTCATCTTTTCAGGGATTTCACACACACTACATGCATAACGATATATTAAAAAAAAAGTGATCTTACACACTAATGAAACACGAAATGTTTAATTTGAGTGGGGGGGGGGATAATTTAATGAGGGTGCCAAGAATTACTCGCATATGGCATCTCACAAACTCCGTGTGGCGGCCGGATTTTTTCGAACCGAATTGTTAACAATGTATAAACAAATTTCATTTAAGAACTGTATACTGTTATATAATATTTGCTGGTCTGAGATAGCTTCCAGTTTTTTTTTGTTAAAGCTCGTTATTTAGCTAAGAAGACTCGCTGATTTTGTTATATTAGTCAAATTAAATTCCGATGATTACAATTAGGGGGGGGGGGGGTTTGAATCTGTTATTTAATGTTATAATTATAAATGTTGTTCCTTTTTTTTTCGCTTTTATTAGTTTTTTTTTTGCAGAGGAGGAGGGGGTGTTAACATAATTTTACTTGCGGGAGGGGGATTTACAGATAGGCCGACTAGGCCGTGGACTAGGGACCCCGCGAAAAAAGGGGCCTTATAATGTTAAATGATACAAAAGTAATTTAAAAAAAAACTAGCAATTTTTTTTATTTTTCAAAATGGCGCCTCGGGCCTTAATTGCTTGTTGGCCTAGGGCAGTGGTCGGCAAAGTGCGGCTCCGGAGCCGCATGTGGCTCTTTGGCTCCTTAAATGCGGCTCTGGCATTTAGTTTTATTTAGTGTACTACTTATTTAGTGTAATAGAATTTAGTGTCATAAAAGTTTACTAAATAAGCAGAGTTGGCTCCCAATTTTTTTTTTAAAATTGTTGTAATGTTCATATTTGACTCTTTGGCTGATAAGTTTGCCGACCACTGGCCTAGGGTCCCTAAAATTGTAATTCTGGCTCTGGGGGGGGGGGAAGGGGGTTAAGCAAGAGTTTGAAATTTGTTGACAAAGGAGGATCGGGGGGGGGTCTAAAAATTGCAAAAAATTTTTGACGTAACTAATGGATGAGGCCTTATATGTTTATTTTCTCTATTCACAGACACGACGACAATGAAATTCTATTAGCAAATATTAGAAGTCGGGGATGGGAAAGAATTATAACTCTGTCAAAAATGTTGTTCCTTAAAGTGTTTATTGGATTATCTATCTTTACGCACGTGAGAAACACATTTCCACTCAGCGATTGTCGCTCTAGAGATATGGACATAATTTTCGCTATAGACTGTAAATATCCCATTGAAGGGATTCAGGAGAACATTAAAAACATCCTATTAGATAATTTTGTCAACACAACGTCCAAAAGCTCCACAAGAAATTTAAGAGTCTCCGTGACTGATCTCCGAAGTTCTGAAAATCTGATTTTTGTGGACGTTGAACCTATAGAAAATTACGACACACATTTCGCCAATTTGTGCTCGGCTTCTTATAGAGATGGTGTAAATGTTGATGAAATCTACTTAGACAAATTTGAGATTGTCGATTACTTGCCCACGTCCTCGCTGATTATATGGATTATGTCCTGTATTGAGTACGAACAGTTTAGTCGTAAGATAGACATCATTCTGTTCGTAAACTATGACGCCTGCGATTATTACAGGGAGTTAGGTTATGATTACTATGTGGTAGGTGTTGATGATTTCAAAGCAAACCATCATCTAAGCTTAATTCTGTGTGATGATTGCAGCGCGGGATGGTTTCCTTTAAGAAACAAATACTATGAGATCACTTCCTGCTTTCATCTTATGGAACTGAATGAACCAGTCTCTTGGAAAAACGCTACGGATATTTGCAAGCAAATAAAATCGAATTTAGTTACAATGGAAGAACCGTCAGATATTCTAGCCCTGCCGTCAGAGGTGTTAAAATTTCGTCAAATCTTGGGCGATTCTTCGACTCATGAATCTGGAGTGGTAGTGGATATGTTCATTGGAATAAGCTACTTCATTACAGGGCACAATGGTCCGTTGCTTTGGATTAACGGAAGACCAGTGGTACTTTCCTCTATTAATGAAGCGGAAGCATTAGTCCTAAAATGTTTTCCAACACGATTGTGTTTTAGTTGGAAAATTTATAACGTTAGTTACAATACTATATACATTGACAACTGTAAAGATGCTACTAAAACATACAATTTGTGTAAAACTGAATTAAGCAGATATGAAATTGACTATGATTATGTTGTGTTTGACAAACATAGCGAAGTGTATGTGTATGATCAACAAACGAATGCTATTGTCTCTGTGTCGGACAGCAGATACTTAAATAATGGCATTTACAGTGATAAAAAAAACTTTCCAACTTTTGCCTGCAGCCCGAACGGTCCTTTCATTTCTTATCGTTATGTCTGCGATGGTTATAAAGATTGTAATACAGGTGAAGACGAGACCGTTTGTAAATTGGACTCACAAAAATGTAAAGAAGTCGACTCATTCATGTGCTTGAATCGTGAGCTCAACGAAATGCAGTGCGTACCAAAGACTGCCCGCTGCAATTTGATTGAAGACTGTTTAGATGGTAGTGATGAGTTGGACTGCGATGGATGTGTAGGCACAAGATGTGTTGGTGATGTTTGTATTCCTAACTTATGGCCTATAAATTGCACGATACTAGCTAATATGCACCTTTTCCCCGATAATTTTACACTGCGACAATATGATTTAATTACGTTTTGCAATAAAACACTGCAAGAAACGGAGAGAAAGTCATTTACTTTTCTTTTGCCCCCCATTTGGGCCCCCAGATGTCTTTATTCAAGAGGACTATTTGGGAATATTCTTGGATGTCACAACAAGTCACATTTACATGACTGTGAAAACTTCACATGTCCAACAGGATTCCTTAAATGTTCAATGTCATATTGCATTCCTGTTTATCTGGCAAATGATGGTATGAAAGACTGCCCCCATGGTGAGGATGAGAGTTTCAAACTATATTCATCCAATGATCTCTACCTTTGTTACGATAGTAGTATTCGTGTCCATCTGTTGAATATATGTGATGGCCATCCACAATGCCCCAGAGGTGACGATGAATTCAACTGCAATCTCCAATGTCCATTGGGTTTTAAGTGTCTGGACGGGACGGTAACTATTAACGATACATCTACTAGCATAGATTTTTCTTTATTACCACCTGATACCACATATCTCAACATTGCCGGAATAGATATTTCTTTGACAAAGGTGACAAATAACAAACTTTCATTCAGCAAACTGTTAGTTTTTATTGCGTCATGGTGTAACATCACGGATGTAGTACAATTTAGATTTAAGATAAATTTTGTGTACTTAGTTGACGTAAGCTTTAACCACCTGACAAAACTAGTTCCTGGAGATTTTCTTTCAGATTTTGTAAGACTATATACGCTGAATGCATCCCACAACAGTAAATTAGAATTTATAGACACAAATTACTTCAGCCAGTTTAAAAACCTTAAAACTTTGGACCTGTCATTTACAAAAATTACAGATGTTTCTGTTCGTTATAACGCTAAACTTAATTCCATTAATCTTCAAGCAACATATTTAATTAATTTAAACCTTTCACACAATTCTACGTATGAACTAATTGATTTAAGAAATTCTAAATTTTCCACCTCAATACCTGAACATTACTTTCTTAACATTTCAGTAAGTGGTCAAATTCTAGCTGACCCAGGGGTCTGCTGCCCTCTTTTCAGAGGTCCGAAAATTCCTGAACACAAATGTCTATCAGAGATTAATCCAGTATCAACATGCGATGATCTCATTGGAGACTTTTTCAAAAGATCGATTCTTTGGTTGGTTGCTTTGTGTTCTGTGATTGGAAACCTGATTGTTCTATGGTACCGAATATTCTTTGACAAGGCAACTCTCAAGCTAACTTATGGGATCCTTGTAACATGTTTGGGTGTTTCGGACCTCATGATGGGGACATATCTTGTGATAATAGGAGCAGTAGATTTATATTATAGAGAAGTTTATATCAGTCATCAAATGGCTTGGAGACAAAGTCCACTGTGTCGGTTATCAGGTGCTCTGGCCACAATGTCAGGGGAAACATCTACTTTTTTCATTTTTCTTATTACAATTGAAAGATACTTGACAATCAAGTACCCCTTAGGACAACGCAGATTTCCTAAATTTGCCAGGAACTTGTGTATTGTGTTGTCATGGTTACTGGGGATCCTGTTAGCCGCAATCCCTTCATTGTACCCAGATCTGTCTTTGTATTCGGCCAGTGGCGTGTGTCTTGGGTTCCCTTTGAGAAAGTCCACCGGACAAGCTTGGATCTACTCGGTGGTCATATTCCTTATATTAAACTCACTTATCTTTGTTCTAAGCTCTTGTGGTCAGGTGGCCATTTTCTATCTGATATACACAAACAATGCAAAGTTTAAAGACAGTGACCAGCAGTTTGCACGCAGAGCTGAGGACATCGCAGTTGCTAAAAGGTTGGCTCTTGTGGTTGTATCCAACTTGATCTGTTTACTGCCTGTCTGCATCTTGGGTCTGAAAACTGCGACCAGTGATTTTGAAGTGGACAGACAAGCTTACGCATGGATAGTTGCCTTGGTACTTCCGGCCAATTCAGCCATGAACCCTTTTTTATACACAATCCCCGGTATCTACAGGAAGTGGGAAGAATACAAGAATGGTCCAAATCAGAGGCGTAGTTAAGGATGGACGGAAAGGGCTCTCGAATATTAAAGGGACCCCACATAGCCCCAATTTTAAAACTCTACGATTCGTCCATTTTTTCTAAAGGGCCCAACATTTTTTTCTGCACCCGGGACCTTACATTGACTAATACAATGTAATATTAAACTTTGAGATTTATGTTGACCACACAGCCATGAATATAAACCCACATAAGACAGATTATAAATACAGAATGCTAAATAGAACACATTAAGAAGATGGAATTATAACAGATTTACGTTTCTTCTATATAAATACATTTATTTTATAAGTGTTAAATATTTCTTTTATTGACATAAGAAGATAGAATTATAATAGATTTATGTTTCTTTTACATAAATACATTTATTTTATACTGTTAAATATTTCTCTTATTGACATTTTTTTTTACAATCACAGTGTCTTCTTAAGTATCTTTGATCTGAAAAGTAAGTTTTTTTTTTAAAGCTTTTTAAATCAGAGTGACTGTCATAGTTGTGCGATTTTATTATTTTATTTTTTGATATGAAGACCGTCTTGTAATTTTCTGCAAACATCTTTAAAATGGTTGTTACAATAGAATGACTTGGACTTTTTCTATTCTTATGAGAAATATGTTTTTCTGAAAATTGTTGATATTTGTTTGACAAAATTTTAGTAGGTAAAAGGTGTTGAAATAAAAAAAAATGTTATGCTAACTTTTTATCGTATCTTGATAAGATATTAAATTATTCTAAGATTTTGATTAGCTACAATCTGTGTATGATATGAAATGCTCGTAAGTTATAAATGGCTATGGGGAATTCTTGCATTATTTTAAGATGACAACATTTTCCTAAAATAGTACAACGAAGTTCTTCAGTATACAAATACATTATTATATATCAATTTAAACTTTTTTTTTGGCTTAAAAAACCTAATTAGTAAATGTGATATTCCAGTACAGAGCCCATTAAAAATAAACGTAATGTTCATTTTAAAAGTTCAATGGATATAGGAGGCAGTGGAGTTGTGCTATAAAGTTATATCAAGTACACATCACAAACTATAACTGAGTTGTGCTAGATAGTAATATCAAGTACACATCACAAACTATGATGGAGTTGTGCTATAAAGTTATATCAAGTACCCATCACAAACTATAATTTGAGCTGTGCTAGATAGTAATATCAAGTACACATCACAAACTATTATGGAGTTGTGCTATATAGTTATATCAAGTACTCATCACAAACTATAATGGAGTTGTGCTATGAAGTTATATCAAGTACACATCAAAAACTATAACTGAGTTGTGCTAGATAGTAATATCAAGTACACATCACAAACTATGATGGAGTTGTGCTATAAAGTTATATCAAGTACCCATCACAAACTATAATTTGAGCTGTGCTAGATAGTAATATCAAGTACACATCACAAACTATAATGGAGTTGTGCTATGAAGTTATATCAAGTACACATCAAAAACTATAATTGAGTTGTGCTAGATAGTAATATCAAGTACACATCACAAACTATTATGGAGTTGTGCTATATAGTTATATCAAGTACTCATCACAAACTATAATGGAGTTGTGCTATGAAGTTATATCAAGTACACATCAAAAACTATAATTGAGTTGTGCTAGATAGTAATATCAAGTACACATCACAAACTATTATGGAGTTGTGCTATATAGTTATATCAAGTACTCATCACAAACTATAATAAAGTTGTGCTAAAAGTTATTTCAAGTACACATCACAAACTAGAATGGAGTTGTGCTATAAAGTTATATCAAGTACACATCACAAACTATTATGGAGTTGTGCTATATCGTTATATCAAGTACACATTACAAACTATAATGGAGTTGTGCTAAAAAGTTATATCAAGTACACATCACAAACTATAATAGAGGTGTGCTATAAAGTTATATCAAGTACACATCACAAACTATTATGGAGTTGTGCTATATAATTATATCAAGTACTCATCACAAACTATAATACAGTTATGCTAAAAGTTATTTCAAGTACACATCACAAACTATAATGGAGCTGTGCTATAAAGTGATATCAAGTACACATCACAAACAATAATTGAGTTGTGCTAGATAGTAATATCAAGTACACATCACAAACTATAATGGAGTTGTGCTAGATAGTAATATCAAGTACACATCACAAACTATTATGGAGTTGTGCCATATAGTTATATCAAGTACTCATCACAAACTATAATAAAGTTGTGCTAAAAGTTATTTGAAGTACACATCACAAACTAGAATGGAGTTGTGCTATAAAGTTATATCAAGTACACATCACAAACTATTATGGAGTTGTGCTATATCGTTATATCAAGTACACATTACAAACTATAATGGAGTTGTGCTAAAAAGCTATATCAAGTACACATCACAAACTATAATGGAGTTGTGCTATAAAGTTATATCAAGTACACATCACAAACTATTATGGAGTTGTGCTATATAGTTATATCAAGTACTCATCACAAACTATAATAAAGTTGTGCTGAAAGTTATTTCAAGTACACATCACAAACTATAATGGAGCTGTGCTATAAAGTGATATCAAGTACACATCACAAACAATAATTGAGTTGTGCTAGATAGTAATATCAAGTACACATCACAAACTATCATGGAGTTGTGCTATATAGTTATATCAAGTACTCATCACAAACTATAATAAAGTTGTGCTAAAAAGTTATATCAAGTACACATCACAAACTATTATGGAGTTGTGCTATAAAGCTATATCAAGTACACATCGCAAACTATAATGGAGTTGTGCTAGATAGTAATATCAAGTACTCATCACAAACTATAATGGAGTTGTGCTCTAAAGTTATATCAAGTTACCATCACAAACATTAACAAAATTATTATGAAACAACTTTTCGCATTGTGAAAGAGATTTTATTTTGCGATTCTGTGGAATATGGAGGCATTAAAATGTTATTGAAATGAGTTAATAGACTTAAAGGCAGTCCATGTCTTAGCTATGATTGTAGGACGAAACCCCTTACGGACCAAACTCCCAGTGGACAAAATCCGTAAAATATTTTGGCCGAAGATAAATATCTAATTTCAGCCGACATTATTGGTACTCATATATATAAACGATCACCTGGACCTTGAGCTAATGGAAATTCTGTCGATTTGAGAGATCCTGTCTGCCAACACATTAGGCTTGTTCCTATGTTGTTTGTTTACCCTAAATGAAGGATTGGCTTTCTTCTTCTTCTTTGTTCTGGATTATATGATCATGGAGGATTTCAAACTGCACGGTAGCATCCAGGTCCGTTTTCGCTCCCATAAAGTTTTTGATTGAAGGGGGACATCTGTGGCCAGAACCTATTGCGAGCTGTATCATGTAAAGGGCAGGATTGAAGAACATGTTCTGCGTTCTCGGGAGCCATCCCACATGGGCAGTCCTCACTATTTCCAATGCCTAGCCTTCGGAACATGTGTTGTCTTAATCTGTTGTGCCCAGTTCTGAGTCTGAAGATAATATTTTGAGCTTGTCTGGGAAGATTATAATAGGGGTCGTTTTTGTCATGTTCTGGGTGGTTATTCATCCATTTTTGTTGGATTTGTTCATTTATACAGCTTTTCATTTCTTCTGCATTTAGACAGACATCTACTTGCATTTTTTTGCTGCCAGATTTTGCCAATTGGTCAGTAATCTCATTTCCATTTATTTTGGTGTGTCCTGGTATCCATCTTGGATTGGCTTTCGACCACTGAGGTTTTGTGTTGTTTGATTTACCTTCTGCGATAAAGTTGGGGACCGGCACGAAAATTGAAAAGTAGAATAACGATATGGCCTATGGGTGGAGGGGGGTGTCAGTAGGGGGTTTGTACAAGAAAGTTTCGTCCAGTGGTTTTTTTATGTCCGGATACCGTTCAATATATACGCATGCAAATCTTAATAAACTACTTTTTTTCCTATTAAGTATATATGTCAGCATCGTAAGATAATTTTTATCTTAATAATTTTCAGAACATTTGAGAAGAGTAAATGACAATATTTATTAAATTGTTTACATTTTTCAATGTAAAATTATACTGATATCATGTAGCATGTAAGAAGTATTAAATTTCACTTATTTTAAATACTATTTTTAAAGATGATAATTTTGATTTCACATGTTCAAGGCATATGGTTTTTATCTGTTGAATTGCATTGTATAATTATAATAATTTTCATGTATATGCATACAGGGTCCATATCATATTATGATTTACTTATATTTTGACTAAACCATTACTCGGGTGGCCGAGTGGTATAGATACTCGAGTGTCGACCTGAGATTCCTGGGTTCGATCCTCGGTGAGAACCATGTGATTTTTTCCAGGTGAAATGTGTTTCAAAGTCGTCCCACAAGCCTACCCAGCCTTAAATGGGTACCAACTTAAGTTGGGGAAATTGTGCTAACCACACAATCCCTTCATATACCGAGGTTATAGAAACAGATGAATTCTACACTTCATCTGCCCCGATGGCCCATAAGAGAACTTAACTTTTTTTATTATAAAAATATACTCATATATATATATATATATATATTGTATATATATATATATATATATATATATATATATATATATATATATACAATAATAGATACATACATATGTATTTATAATTTTCTTGTTAAAGCTAACATTTTTTTACTATTCAACATAATTGTTCCATTCATAAAAAGAGAGGTGCATTGAAAATGTTTCTATTTTGATAAATAATAGTGTAAACTGCCATTTTAATATTTTTTTCGGTATTGTATGTATATAACTTATTTATTTAGATAACTAAAGGAAGAGTTAAAACTTTAAAATATCTACAGAAATTTTTTTTTATTAACTTGACAATTTTGTACATTTTTTTGTTCAAGAACAAAATTAAAACAAGATTTTTTTTTTAATTTTTTACATTCAGTTATTAAATTGCCCTCGTGTGTGAATTTTAATGCATAACGTTTGTTTTAAAATCTATGTTTAATAGAGGTGAATTAAAAGGTGGGGTCAGCGGTGTCGTGCCTGCATGTCCAATATTGCAATGGACTTTCACACCCGGGACCCCGACCGACCATAGTACGTTTTTTGATGTTTAATGATCTCTTACTGATAATAAACAAATATTTATACCTAGCCTTGCATTGATATGCGACATAGATGTCATTTGATGTATTCATGTTTTGTGTGTGTGTGTGTGGGGGTATATTTGTGTTTCCTTGGGCCCACAAACGTTAAGTGGTCCACGAAAGTGTAAAATAATGAAATTTCTAATATGAATATACCCTAATTAATCTCTAGCGCGGGATTACCATTTAGATGTAAAATGTCAAAGGCCCACAATGATCACAACAACTAATGATTAAAAATAATAATATAAAAAATGTCTTTCTTTCCATTTGTTTAGTTTGTATTAAAACAACTTATTATGATCTTTCTTTTTTTTTTTTCAAAAATAAAAAAAAATAAATTATGAGATATCACAACTGAAAAAAAATATATTTTAAATATTACTAGCTGTATCCTGTAAAACCTTTGCATAGAGTTATATCCCCTTAGGCTTGATCGGTAGGCTAAGTTATTTTTTGGTTTCGGGAATATCCGATTTTTTCATGATTGTATTTTAAACTGGAATACGGTTATATTAATTCTTTACTTTCGATTTAACGCAGTTCCCCAATCGCTTTTATATATAGGCCAATTATTATTAGTAGCATGCACAGAAAAATGTTTCAAACGCTGATACTTGAAGCTGACGTGATAGCCTACTACTAATTTTGCCTGACAGAGGCTGTTGTCCTGAAGCTTAGCTTTAGCTAAGGCTAAACAAAGCCAATGCTGCTCCACCCCCCCCCACACACACACCAGCATTGAAGTCGATGAAAAAAAATAAGCATGCCAATTCACAGATAGATCGTTAGGCCCATGACTAAAGGTGTTGACTTACATTTGTTGATTTTTAAAAAAATACAACTTACACTAATTTCGGTTGGAACATCTTTATTTGTGTGAGTTAATAATATCTAGGTCAACAAAATTCAATCAAACGTTTCTTTTTCTGTTTTAATAGATTTTGTATTGCTTGTCTCCTCTTTAGCACGGTGATCTCCCGACAATGTCCCGAGTTAGAATTTCCGCTGAAAAAAATGTTATTAAATCTAATGTTAATCATATGAAATAAAAAAAACTTCAGAAGAATCAAGAAGGTAAGTCTACTACGTAAGGTAATGAATACATAGAGCTATTGTTTACGGCGGAAGGTCTTGGGGTAAAGCGCTCGACCCTCAACTTGAAGGTCACGGGTTCGACCTCCAGTGAAAACCAAGGGAATTTTTCAGGTTTCCGCCATGTTTCCGGTGACCGTTGCACTATTGGCTATGGTGGTGAAGAAAGATTAGTACTACATAAACTGTCACATCCTTACAGAAATATTTCATCAATACAGACTTCGCAGATCGCAGAGGCGTTTGGCAAAAAAGCAGAGCTACTAACAGAGGTTATAAAATGTAGAGGAAGATGGTACCATGATTGTGATATTCAACTCCGGTAATCTGCAATAAAATGACTTAACAGAATGATTTTCTTTGGCAGGGAGGGGCTTGGGGACCCACTAACCCCATTAGACTGAGGCTGTGTGTGCTCCCAGATTTTCCTCAGCGGCCATGCCTGTAAGAGGTGTGTGTTTTTGTGTCAAGATAGTAAGATTTGAAGTTAAATATCGGTTTGAAAATAAAAAAAAATAGGAATATCGAAAGCAAAATATTACGACATATTCTTTTAAAATAGAATTATATTATTTCCATCTAGAAAAAAAAATTATATTTTGTATTTAGTTTTATTATAATTTTGATTACCATTTTAATTTAATCAGGGGAATGTTTATACATACAAAAAACTTTTCTCGGTGATGCCCTTGTTTGTGTATAAAATGAAATATACTATTTAAATGAGATTGTAATCACTATACGTTTCGAATTCCTTTTTTTTTTTTATCATTAAATAATTTCTGTTTCATCATTTTTATATTTACCGTGATTTATTCAAGAAAAGAAAATATATATTTTAATCTCCTTTGTATTACTGAAAATGGTTTATTTAAATTGACATCACTTACACTACAATATGGACAAAATTTGTTTTTTAACTAATGGAATTAATAAGACAAAACCTTTGTAACTAAGAATGAAAAGTGTGCGTTCATATTCGATCCTATGCTTCGAAAGACATACAAACATACATATACAGTTACTTACGTCTTTTTACAATAAAATCCAAGGTGCTTGGGGTTCAAGTGGCGAAACAGTTTTGAAGGTTTCATTGCTTCATTAGAGAGCCTGTCGCCACAAACTATGCCGGGCGGGGTTGATAAATCTACGTTTCAAATAGGACCCATGGTTTTGTTGTTTGTTTCTCAGATGATGACGGCTCTATTTCTGTCTTTTCACTGGACCTTTACTTTTTTCCCAAGAAAACTTTATAAAACTCATATAGTAAAGAGGGGCTAAAAAAATGGTCAAATATATAAAATACACTATACACGTGCATTGTTATACATGAGATAGTACCGATGAACAGAGAGAAGAGCGTCACACATCTCCTCTCCACCAAAGTTACAACGACACTGCCACTCGCCGCCACTCAACTCCCGAGAGAAATACACAAAAATATATAAAATGGAAATAATTTAATGTTTCATGGGTGGCCCGGTACAGCTTGGTCCACAGACCGGTACCGTTCCGTGGAGCTGGTGTTGGGGACCTCTGATCTAAATCAGGGGTCGGAAACCTTTTGAGATGGAAGAGCCAAAAGTTATAATTTACAATTTTCTCAGTTTTTAAAGAGCCACTAAAATTGTTGTTTTAATATTATGGTATTTGATTAGGATTAGGTATATACATTTGAGTTTTGATAAATGACTTTACATACGAATTCATATTTATTTATAAAAAAAAATTAAACTTTAAATTAATGATGCTACAAAAGTTGCATCAATGGGAGCATTGGCTATGCATGCTTTTTTGAAAGGTTGATTAAATGATTATTTTCAGTTTCAAATTCGCCTCTATATCTTTATTTGTTAGTTAGCTTCTTACTTGACATTGTATTATATTAATGCAAGAGACGTTTGCTTACACGAATTTGTTGACACAAAGATCTTCAGCACTCCAAATGCCAACTTCTTCACCTCACGGTAACACTGTAGAAATGCCACAATAAATACATATTTAAATGGAACTATTTCACATTATGGCTTTAGGGTTTCATGGATGAAAACAGCAGAAGCTATTCAAAACTGTACATTTAAAAAAAAATAGTATAAATTTTACCTAGACACCGGCAAGACGCTATTTTGAATTCTTGACTTCTACTTTCGACATAACGCAGATGCTAGACCGCTATGATTTATATAGGTATTTAACTTACAGCTTAACTTAACTGATTCCATGAAATTTAAAAGCAGTCCCAATTACGCCAAAAAAGTTCAACGTAAAAAAAACTGTTAATTTGTGTTTGAATTTTGAGGCCTTTCTTACCGCAGCTCGTCATGGGCCTTTATGAGCCAGCACGTCCCTAGCTTATAGAAAATTTACTTACAGACCACACACAGTGTCCTTTGTTAATATGTTTTCTCTCCTTTAAAATCATACTGAAAATGTTTCAAAAAAATGTTTCGTTGAGACGAAACCCTCAAGTTAGGCTCACGAAGTAATTCTATGACACTCCACTATTTTAATAAGTTCGAGTTCTCAAAATTACATCATGTTTATTGAAGGATGAATATCATGTAGTCTCTCGTGAATGACGATGTTTTTGTACTATTTATCTAAGCAAGGCCGTTTTAAGGTCATCGTAGGCCCTAGGCACTTTCACAGTCGTAGGCCCTCCCCATCTTCATTTTTAATATTTTTCAAGAATGCAACCGCACTTCTTTGCGATTGGAAATCTACATAAACTTTTGATGACGTCATATGTGATTTCGCTAAGACAAAGAGCCGAAAAGTTAACATACAGTAATTTACAGATCTGCAGTTTGACGTGCTCATCTCACACGGTTATATATAGTTACTTTAATACAAACATTATTAAATTTTACTGGCATTCTGAACTTTTTGTCCCCGTTTTGTCTGTCTGTCTGTCTGTCATCACCCTAGATCTCAAAAACCATAAGTCCTAAACCCATGATGTATATATCATTTTGTAGGTCTTAGCCTACCATGTGTACATCAAAAGTCCATTTCGCGATCTGTCCTCTGATGGGCGAATAAAAGGGCTTATTATATACCATTTTTTACTATATAAGCTATATTAACAAAGGGGGCGCAAAAAGGGGCGTAACGCATTATTTATTTTTGTAACAGTTATTCAACATGACTTACTTCCATTACTTATAACATGAAAATGCTCTAACACGTCCTGTTTCCAGGCTTAGATTGCTTGTTTCACTTTATGTTCTGACTTTCGCAGTCCCTTGAAAAGTCCGTAGGCCCTAGGCACAGTGCCTACTGTGCCTAGTTGATAAAGCAGCCCTTTATCTAAGGGTCCTTATGTAACCTTGAAGCTGAAATGCAGATGAACATAGACAAGCGATCATTAACAGCTTAAAGAAGGGGTGGGGAGGGGGGTAGTGGGGGGGTTCCTTTACAGCTTGACATCAGCACGTTTTATACAAGAACGCCATTTCACTCAATCAGCAGCAGTAGCCTCAAACAGAAGAGGTTTCAGATTGGCCAGTTTCTTGTGTTTGTTAAGGTTATTTAAGAACCATAGAAGACTTGACTTGGTTTTGAAGGAGGGAAAGTTTGCGAGTTTGGTACCATCAATGATGCTAGGCAAATGGACTGATCCACCCCCGTTGCAGGCTAATAAATCCTTTTTGTCTTGCTAAAATTGATGTTTAATGTACATAATTTTGCTGGTCTGTAGATGGTTCTCTTGATATGATATCAGCATACAGTCATCAGCACAGAGCCATCAGCACACAGCCATCAGCACATAGTCATCAGCACACAGCCATCAGGACACAGCCATCAGGACATAGTCATCAGCACACAGCCATCAGCACACAGCCATCAGCACACAGCCATCAGGACATAGTCATTAGCACACAGCCATCAGGACATAGTCATCAGCACACAGCCATCGGCACACAGCCATCAGCACACAGCCATCAGGACATAGCCATCAGCACACAGCCATCAGGGCACAGCCCTCAGAATACATTAATCAGCATAGATCACTCAGCTATGAGGGCATCAGTGGTTAGCTTTTGTGGGTTTTTTTAAATTTTATTTTGGCAGCAAGAAGGCGGAGATCAAACTGAAAGCCATCGGGACGAACTTGGATATAAACAACCATGCAAAGATATTTTGATTATGAAACAACAAAAGGGTGAATAACATTAAAAAGCACAGTAGTGAAAACACAGCCTAATTTTTACATCATTGACGATGCTGAAATGACTAGATTTTTCTCCGTTAGAAATGTCACTTTGTCATAGAACTTTTGGATTAGCCTGGTGAATTTCAACTGATGGCTGATTTTTGTCGGAGATTATGTAACAAACGTCTCTGTTTACCTTGTTAATTACCTTAATCAAATCAATGAAAATAATGTCTAAGGATACTGATTGTGGGTGAGAACCAGGCCAGTAGCCAGGTCAAAGTAAGCAAGGGGGCACCAATACCCAGCAAGGGGGTACTTTCTCATTTTAGTTACTTTTTCTTTATTTTTTCCTCTTTTTCTTCTTTTTAAGCGGGGGGGGGGCACTCCACACCTAGCGGGGGACGGGCACGGCCCCCCCAGTGCCCCCCTTGGCTACTGTGCTGGTGAGAACGTTGGGGGTGGGGGGCGCGCGGGGGGCGTCGGTTGGTGTGTTCGAATGGGATTGCATGGGTTTGAATGAGAAAGGTTGGAAGGTCAAGTCATGAATGTTGAATAAATGGAGGATGACCGGTATAGCCAGTATGGCATGACTTTGATTGGTGGATGGTAATGAGACGAGCAGGCGTGAAAAGTAGGTGTAAAGTAGCCAGAGCGAATTGAACCGCGATAAAGAGCGGACGGTTAATTTTTGTGACATGGTGTTAGTTAATGAGTGTAAGAGTAGAAAAGTTGGTGACTGTATTATATACCGAGACTTTATATGTAAGAGTAGGGACATTGGTGACTGTATTATATACCGAGACTTTTGTGTAAGAGTAGGGACGTTGGTGACTGTATTATATACCGAGACTTTTTGTGTAAGAGTAGGGACGTTGGTGACTGTATTATATACCGAGACTTTATATGTAAGAGTAGGGACGTTGGTGACTGTATTATATACCGAGACTTTTTGTGTAAGAGTAGGGACGTTGGTGACTGTATTATATACCCAGACTTTAACACTTGTATTCCATAATTCTATTTTGGATTTTATGGATTAAACTTACACTATTGTGTTTCAAGAATAACGTGTTGAAGTGTTCATACTATTGGGTTTCGGTCTTTGAAGTGAGTGTGCGCGTGCAGTGACCGAAGGAATCCAGGCCATCACTGCCACCATGTTTTGTCCGCTCGTGTCTCACAGTAAAAACTCAAGTCGACGGTTTTGCGGTCTCCCCGGACGTCACACTTGGACTCGGGGCAAATTTATTGTTTGCAGATGGACGTCAATATGCAAAGGCTAATGAGGAAGGGCCATAGGCAAAGACATGAAGTTTCCCAGCCCCTAAGAGCGACTCTATTGATAGCACACAGTGTATTTCGACATAACGAGTTATAACATCTACGTAAAGCTCTTTGGTCTATTCAAGATACTTCAAGATCTTGAAGCTGTATCAAACATGTTAACCAATGAAATTTCAGATATCTCGTTTATCCAGCATGAATCCATCACAGATATTCGCTTGCTGATGCATTGCATTTTATTGATACGACAATTAGGACAACTAGTGTGCGTGTTTTTTTTTTTTAAATCAGAAATTTTATTGAGATAATGACTTAGCGCGGCGCTGTTTGCACGACCAGAATCAGTTTCCGGCATTATTATTTTTTTCATTTGAGTCTAACCCCCCCCCCCCACCCCCCTATCATTGTAATCATCGACCAGTGTTGAGATATTTTCACGACTGTGTTTGAATTTCAATGCAGCTCAGTGTTTGCCTACAACATTAGTCAAAAGCCAGCCAGTTAATAATAATTTGTGGAGCACTCCATCCTGTTAAATGTTAATGGGCCACGCACCCAACTATTTCTCTCCCTTTATTTTTTTTTTTTTAACACATTGTCGGCAGTTTCTATCAAAGGTGCCATCAATTTGTGGAGCCATAGAGGCGTTAGTTATGTTACAATTTATTTGAATTTTTTTTTCTTTACTTACGGTATAGAGATTAAAATGAAGGGTATCTTATATTTTAAGAGCACATCTACTTTAACAATAGTTTTATGTCATGTCGTTGTTTTAGTTGTTTAAGAGTGGGTTTTTTTTTATAAAGTTGAACTATTTGTAATGATAAAAATCCTCAAGTAATATTAATACTTTTTCTTGACATGTGTACAAAATAATATAAAACTAGAATAATCAAACTAATGTTAAAAACACATTGAACGATATTTATTATATGTATCTATCTATCTATTCGATTTTTTTAAAAAAGGGAAGTTAGTATTTCAACTGGAGTTGTCTGTTCATGGATTCTATGGTTATTGCTTACTTCGTAAAACTCTGTGAAATACGATAAAAGAAAAATCGAAAAATAAAAATTCAACAATTAAAATCGTGGACTATTCAAGAAGTGATCAGGACAGTTTCTAGATTTTCTATGAGGGCTTGCGGGGGGGGGGGGGAAGGGTCATTGGTGAAAACAACCTACAAGAAAAATATTAGTAAGGTCGGAAGTTATTATGTATCTAAATCTCTCATCATTTTAACTAGATAAAGTTGTATTCACACGAGGGCTCTTTCCCAAGATGGCTTAAGAAAAATCAAGATATGGCTGTAAATGTATACAAAGCACCTAATTACTTTTGAAGTATTCCGCTCACTGTCCCATCGTCAGTGCTCAGGGCCGGCCTTACGATTTGTTGGGCCCAATTTAGCGGATGCTTGCGAGGCCCCTATTCTAATTTTTTTTTTTACAATAACTACTATTACCATTAATATAAATGTAAATTGCGGGGCCTTTGTTAGGTGCGGGACCCAGCAGTCTTAAATACAAACTGTCCATACACAATACTACTGACCAGTGGCGTAGCGAGCTTAACTCGCGCCCGGGGCACAACACCTTTTTAGCGCCCCCCCCCCCCATTTGAAAACCATGTAATATTATATATAAAATATACCATTTGGCGCCGCTTTTTGAGTAGCACCCGGGGCATAATGCCCCCCTTGCCCACCACTCGCTACGCCACTGCTACGGACGTCTGGTAACCATAACTTTAGCGATTTTGTTATTTTAAATTACGCTTGTTTTCGTTCACTGAATGTAACGCAATGTTTACTGACTTTTATTGTATTACTGTCTTTCTTGAGTCACACAATAAGATAGTGTAGTTGTAGCTGTGTGTTATTTATCTGAATAATAATCAAGGCACGATCATTGGGGGTTCTAACCAAAAGAGAAATGTTTTTTTTTTCCTTTAAAGCTTTAAATGGTAAAGTCGTCTAGCGTGTAACATTCGGTGACATTGTGCTAATGAGACCGTTGTGAGCTCGGTAGTCGCTGAGTAGGTCAGGAGTTTAATTCCCAGCTACGCCAGATGTTTCATGACGGATTATTGTCAGTTGAGGCCTCATGGGAAAGGGAACATTTATGAGAGAAACCGTGAAAATTAACTCAGTGGTGAATTTACCGCGAAATAAGTGTCAGTCATGGTAGGAATACAGAAAGGGTTACACAGCTACAGGCAGTGGCGCAGCGAGCTTAACTCGCGCCTGGAGTACAATAACTTTTTAGCGCCCCCTCCAGTTCGAAAACTATATAATTTTATACGTAAAATATAGTGAGTAGCGCCCTGGGCATGATGCCCCTTGCCCACCCCTCACTACGCCACTGGCTACGGGTTGGCCAATAACATGAAGCTTGTTAACATGGAAATGTAAGCATACAATTTCTTACTAGCTCGTTTAAAAAACAAAACAGCAACAACATTTCAATGAATATGATGGTTGTACACAACCAGATGTATAGCGCCATGCTGGTGGCCAGCGTTTACCTAGTGGTCATGGTACATAGCTTAGACAGTGATCGAGGACCGATGCAGCCATCTCACATGATCGAACCCGTTCTCGACAGACCTCAAGCACCACCACCACCACAACCTTGTTGTGCTCTGCCCATGACAGGCGACAGGTGGGAATGTATTGTCTGGTACTGTCATGATGTACCTCCACCTTTAAATGTAAGTGGTTTCAATTACACTAAATACTTAGACCTAATCTACTCTAATCTACTCATTTGTTTACTAAATTAAAAAAAAATCTATGTATCTATCGGAACTTATAAAGCATTTTGTTTATACAAAAAATGACCGCTAAATAATTGCATTTTTTTTTAAATATTAAGAAGCAATGAATGTGAAAAAAGTCTCATAATTTACATATTTATAAGTTAATGTCCTTATTAAATATATATTTAAATCATTGAATAGGCGGGCATCTAGTTAATAGCTTATGTAGCTACAAGCGGGTATCTAAGTTTATAGCTTTAAAATCATAATAGATTTATTCCATTACATATTGTTTAACTTAGCAATGAATAGAAATTTAAATAGTAATTCTATTTTTTGTACTGAAAAGTAAATGGTTTTGCTAATGTATTCTGCCAGTATCAATCCAAAATAAGCAATGTTGATTGCGGGCATTTCAATTTGGAATTCTATCAGTTGTCACAAAGTGAGGTAATGTAATTGACCTACACACTTATACCAACTATCTACACACCTATACCTACTATATACACACCTATAAAACTATTATCTACCCATTTATCAACCGACTATCTACACACCTAACAACCTACTGACTACCCACGTATCAAACTACTATCTAACTACCTATTCAGCTACTATCTACCTACCTATTTACGTACCATCTACACACCTATCAACCTAGTGTATACTCACGTATCATCCTAATGTCAACCAACCCATCAACCTACTATATACACACCTATCTATTAAGCAGCTTGGGTACCCAAATACATCATCTATCTATTTAAGTATCTACATATATCCATCTATTTCACTGTCCACATAACTATATACCTATCTTTTTTTCCCCTCAATCTATATATTTGAAATGGCCAGTAAGCTGCTGAATGTTTCTACCGACCAAATTTTCATTTAAATTACTGAATAAAAAAATTCTATCGACCAAATAGGGTAGCTTGGTGGCTGGATGGTGCTTTTGGTAGCGAGCGAGATCTTCACGCTGCAGCTAAATCTGCATGCTGTGGGTTACGGGTTCGAGACCCGGTGTGTCAAATAACCTACCCATATCTCCCACAGTGCTTCCAAGGCCTGACTTTGATGGCTGCTATAGATGCTGCAGAATTAGGCCTTTGCCAGATAGCCCAAATGTGAAATCTGCATGAGCCAATATAACAAAGGGCAAAAAAAAAACAAGTTTTTTATTGTGTTGCAGCATATCAACTGTTGTCACGCCCAGCTGCCATGAAGAATTCAATGTAGTTAGAATCAGGGTTTTTCTTTTCTTATATATATATATATATATATATATATATATATATATATATATATATATATCAAGGGTGTTGAATGGCAAAAGTCAATTTAAACAGTCATTAGCAGAATCATTCTTGCACCTTTGAGGGGGAAATGTTTCCAAATAGAAGCTTACGTGTATATTTAAGGGGCCCTTCGCCAATTTACCTTTATCAAGGGCCATTTTTAGGCTTTTGGAACCTTAGGTAGAGTCTTCCATGGATATAAAGGGGCGTTAGGTAAAATTACTCGCCGGCGTAGACCCGTATAGTGTGAAATTCAATTAAAATTAAAGCCAGAAAGGGGCAATTGTGCACTGTGTGTGGTCGTCTAGTTTGCCGGTACTTTGGAATGGCTCTGATTAAAAGAACGAACTAGTGATGGAATGGCTCTGATTAGAAAAGCGAACTAGTGATGGAATGGCTCTGACTAGAAGAGCGAGCTTGAGATAAAGCGCTAGACATAATTATCATTGAGTTAACCGTCTTATTTGTTTACTTTTACCGGTCAAATTTATTTCGTTCAGTGCTGTGTGATTCAACTCAAAAACCCTATAAGACCAGATCCAAGTCTGAGAGAAATCACCAACCCACAGTGTGTGTGTTTGTGTGAGTCTGCCATGAACTCGCTGCCAGGTAGGTAACAATGTCAAGTTGATCCGGATTTATCACAAAGCTAGTCTATGTTCCATCCTCAAATCTGGGTAAGGGGGGGGGGGTGATTAACGAATAAACTGAATAATTATTTTCCAATCGTAAACATAACGATAAATGATAATATGAAATCATGTGTTGTAAACAGTGAGCCCACAGATCGACACGATGCGGAAGAGTGAATTTTCAAATTTCACGCAAATGACTCAAAAGCCTCTTCTAGCCATCACTGAAACGATTCAAAGACCTCTGTCATCAAATGCTGTAACAGCCAAAAACCCTCTGACAGCGAGCACAGAAGTATCTCAGTCGACATTATCAACGATCAAAGATCCAACAAAGAAAAATCCAGAGGCAAGCTCTGCACAGGCGGCCCAGGATGATGTGTGGTCGAGTGCACAGGACACAGCTCAGTCCCGTGAGCTGTCCACATCCTACAGCGTGGACATGATGGAGTCCAGGACAGAAGCGATAGACTTGGACAAACGAGAGAAGTCTGCCGGATATACAGCAGCCATAACGAACGGTGTTTTGATTGGTGGCTTCTGTGTCATTTTTGGCGTGGCGCTGTTTGTCTTCATGCGCAGACGAAAGGTGATGTGCAACTTTTAAGCATTAGCGCTCCGTGGGTTTGTTTGGCTACCACAGAAAAGAGGTGGGGTGGGTTGATGGGGGCTTGGTCAGCCGATCAGTCATTCCTTCTCTTTTTCAAAACGTAAAATATATGGTGTCCCATCCTCAAGTCCAAAATAAGAACCTTTAAAAATGATATCTGGTGCAGAAACCGTTGCGGACGCCACTGTGTTTAGATAAAAGATTTCAAGAATGCTATAAGTCTATGTATTTCAACAAATGTTCCTTAACTAAAAATTAAGTTTATTTTGTATTATTTCAAGTTTTTTTTCTCACTGAAGCGTAAAAAGCTGAAAGGTAAACCGGATGCCAAAAGGCCAATTACAAATCATCCTATGGTGCGAACAGTTTGTGGGAACGCTGAATCTTCGTTATCTGTCAGCATTTCTGAAAAGGTTAAAAAAAAAACAACATAACAATAACCTAGCCAAGTCTATTTACAAAAATTATTTAGATTAGTTTATGTAATTTTTATTAAACAGTTCAATTAACGATACTTTCAAAATCCGTTTTTAGAGTAGCCCTACTTTTTAAAGGCTTTTCTTTATAAAAAATAATTGAGTTTTTCTCGTGAGAGTCTATTAAGATAATATAATAAACAGTTTACCATATTTCAGAAAACTATTAAACTTGAGGAGATTTCACGGAAAAATATCCGCTTGTTGAACATTATTGGTAAAGGCACGTTTGGAACAGTCGTCAAAGCAGAAGTGTATCGTCTTAACATGAAATGGACTGCAAAGACCGATGACTGGATCACCGTGGCTGTTAAAATGACCTCAGGCGAGTAATTGTATAATGTTTTTCTGGCCATTTTACAGCATTGAGTTTTCTGTACGGAGTTCACCAATGGCAGGTGTAAAATTTAACTTTACTAAGTAAATGCATCAGATATCTTAAAAAGACATTGTTAGCAGTAGCTGCAATTTTAAAAAAAAAAGGAATAAATAAGTGAATATGGTCGAGTTGAATCCCTTGCCTTGTCCACTCCTAGCAACAATTTTATTCACATAAACCGAGGCGCTTTTCTGTTATTTTTCTAATCATTTTCTTCACTCAAAACTGTTGTTCATTAATTTATGTTTACATGGGAAACAATAGAGTACGGTCAGCGCCACGGACAACCGCCTCATGACCAGGGCTCGATTTACCTCCGGGGATGCCGGGATTATCCCTGGCATTGAGAACGGTCATCCCCGGCTCTGCTTTAGCTACTATATCCCTGCCTTGGATGAAACCAGAGGCATTTATCCCGGCGCTGCAGAAATTTTGTTTCATCCCCGGCTCTGGTTTTTTCTTAAAGCGATCACTGCTCATGACCCACCCGCGATGGCAGATTCTTTTGTTAACTTTATTAAATCTAATCTCTAGGCTACTTTTAAAAAAAATTGAATTGAATGGTTAAAACAAAGATTACGGACATTTTGTTTAAAGTTTCAGATACACAAAATGAAGAAACCAAGACAGACTTTCTGGCAGAAGTTTATCTGATGAAATCCATCCCACCCCACCGTAATGTGATATCTATTTATGGAAGCTGCACAGGGCAAGGTCATTACAATAATGAAACATCATCATTTCACTGGAAAATAGTGTGACGCAAAATATTATTAAAGAGCATTGTGTTTAGATTACATGGTATCAGAGTCGTTACATCAAACTATCAGACCAGGGCTCGATTTACCGCCGGGGATACCCCCGGCACTGAGACCTGTCATCCCCGGCTCTTCTTTAGCTAATATATCCCTGCCGGGGATGAAACCATAACATTTATCCCCCGGCTCTGCAGAAATTTGTTTTCATCCCCGGCACTGGTTTTTTCTAAAATCGAGCACTGTATCAGACCCCTCCCACCTGACCCCTCTCCCCGCCTGGTTGGGATCTTTTATTTATTTATTTTTTTGCCGTAAGCCAATAAAAATTTCATATTTTACTCTGTTCTTATTTAACAGCACAAAATGTCTGAGCCATCCTAGATGTGTTGATTAGTTTCAGACTTAACATTATGGGCCAGATTTTTACATTCTTGTAGGCCTACATTGCTAATAATTGGAACCGCCCTTAAGGACGATTAACCAACCGATCATGGGCTAAAATGACTTAATAGTTGGGGGTCAGAATGGGCCCAGTTGTCAAAGATTTTTTTAGGGTGCCCAAGATTTTGTCCTCAGGATCCATTTTATCCTTTACCTTAGGAACCCAAACCAATACGAAATGCTCTGTTAGGAATAATGGATAGTTGATACTTTCCTTAAACAAAAATCTACGTGCTGTACTTATTCCAAACTCTATTTCGTAACTAATAATTGATGATTTTCACAGCTTCCTCAATTTTAATTTTATAACAATTCCTAATAATATTTGTTCTTACCCCACCCCACCCCCCACCACCCCTCTAATAAAAACTCCAAAAAAAAACAACAAAAAAACACACAAACAAAAGACAAACAACAGTGTTGTTCTAGTTTTTTAAAAATAATTATACTGGCCATATATTATCTAAAATTTAATACATAACCATTAAAATATATCTTTACATGCCTTGTTAATTCTACAATTTTTCTCTCACATGCTTTTGGTAACCATGTCCAGACCCATTCTTGATGTTGCTGGAGTTTTCCGTCAATGGCGATTTAAAGAAATATTTAGTCCAGCTGAGAGAAAACAAGGAAATGTCCAAAACTACATACAGCGCTTATGATAACATAGCTTTCCAACAGGGGTCAGTGTTCTATTTTATTTAGCCAATGTCTTGTCTGTTTTTTTACCACCATTTTCGAAGATTATAGGCCTACTGGGGCAACAAATTCAAAAAAAAAAAATTCAATTGAGAAATAAATTGAGGTACTTATAATGGCATTTCGGCTGCTGAATTAAATTATGATGTCCGTTTCTTTGAAATGTCTTAGTGAATCTGCGCGCTAACACCTAGTCTTTTAGAGCACGTGAAATCAAACTTAACGTGTCCTTAGTGAACTGTCTTAGTGAAATAGCGCGCTGAGACCTTGTCTTTTAGAGCACATGAAATCAAACTTTCCGTGTTCTTAGTGAACTGTCTTAGTAAATCTGCGCGCTAACACCTAGTCTTTTAGAGCACGGAAATAAAACTTAACGTGTTCTTAGTGAACTGTCTTAGTGAATCTGCGCGCTGAGACCTAGTCTTTTAGAGCACGTGAAATCAAACTTAACGTGTCCTTAGTGAACTGTCTTAGTGAAATAGCGCGCTGAGACCTAGTCTTTTAGAGCACGTGAAATCAAACTTTCCGTGTTCCTCAACTTATAGGAACTGCCATACAGGCCTTTTGCAATCAAGCTACCTATCTGGCCCATCGTGTTTTCCGCCATCCTTGTTCACTCTACTTGTTCCACGGTTCCCTCCACTTCTCCGCTGTGGCGGCAAAGGGAGTCGACATTGGGCCTCAACCTCTCAAAGTAAACACATATAGGACAATGACCAGTACGGAGCTGTGCAATTAGTGCCTGCTCGACTCTTCTAACCCCTATGCACGGGTCATCGTTGGACGGCCGCTCCAGTTAATTGCGGACAATTCTTCCCGTCACCTAATCGTCCCAACTTCGAGAACCACCAAATTGCTCTCAAATTCGCGGATCTTGGCACACGCATCCCCATTTCTATCACGTACATTTTTCTATCACGCATTATTTTATAAATTATGACAGTTTGACCAATAAAAAAAAGTCATCTTGGTTTTTAAGGGGAAGACAAAATAGGCTTGTAATACTTGTTGAGCATTGAAATGTTTTTTTTTTTAATAACTTTTAATCTATAAATTCATTGCTCAAAATGTTATACTATTTAAATGTATAGGTTGCCAACAAAATTTTCATTTGAAATAGTATGAATATTATTAATAAGTTTTATAATGCCTTTTAAGAAATTCACGCATAATAACAGCTGGCAATAACGAAATGTTGTCCTTGAAAACAATGCTTTCTTTTGCCTTGCAAATTTGCCGTGGACTTGATCACCTGGCTATAAACAAGGTTCGATTGTTTACACAATTTGAAGATAGATATTTCACGATCATAATTTTGTTTACAACTAATGTCTCTTAGCATATAATTAGATTTATTTTTATTTTTAAGTATTGACTGTTATTAGACGTTGTTGTTTTTTTTATTGCTAATGACCTTTTTTTTTTTATTTCAGATAGTCCACAGGGATGTGGCAGCGAGGAATATTTTACTGTTTGAACATAACATAGTGAAAATTTCCGATTTCGGACTTGCCAGGAGGGTTGGTCAAAGTGACATATATGAAAGAACCAGAAAAGTAAGTTGATAAAAAGGAATGATATTTTCCGTATGAATAAAATAGTTTATTTTTAGTTAATTTGTAAAAATTTTAGTCCGTATTAATTAGCGATCTATTCTTTCATGATTATTTAATAGTTTTTATGTAATATATTATAAAGAACCAACTGCTAATTTTTATAGTTGCTCCTCTAGAGTTTAGTTTACAAAACAATACTTAAATGGAGTATCATAGCAAAAAAATTTCGACTTACATATATACAATAAGATAAATATACAAATAGTATAAATACATTTCCTGCTAATGATTTTTTTCTATTATTTAATTTCATCAGGGTCTCCTTCCCATTCGATGGATGTCACCTGAGACTGTAATGTTTAATCAGTTCAGTGAGAAGTCAGATGTCTGGTCTTTTGGAATTTTGCTTTGGGAAATGATTACTTTGTGTTAGTGGCAATGTTTAGTACTTTAGTCAGTAGAACATTTAATTTAAGACAAATAGTGATTTTTAACTCAGGTAATCAAAAATTAATTTGTTCTTGAGTTCAGGACAGGCTGTTTTTTAAATTACATAGCCAAGACACATTTTTCTGAAAGGCCCTCCTAACTTTAAAAAAAAAAAATGCTCACACAACTGAACATTCTTTCAAAAAAAAATATTTATTATCATGGTCTCTCTCCACACCCCCCCCCCCAGCCCAGACACTTGTCTATGTTGACTCAATAAGGCTGTCCTTTATAATAGAAAAATAGACATCACCTTGATTCATTAAGTTCAACTACTATTTTTTTATGTTTGGCTTACTTCTAATAAGGATTTAACTCCATACTGAGGGCAGTTAAATTTTTTTAATGTTAGGTTTACATCTAAAAAAGTTCTCACCATATATTGTAAGCGATTGAATGGTTTTATGTTTGGTTTATGTCTAATGAGGTTTAATCCCATATTCTGAGCTGGATGTTGACCAAGTTGTTGAGAAGATTAAAGGGGGAGAACTACTGCTATGTCCAATGAATTCTCCTGGTGAAATGTAAGGAAATTAAACTTTATATTACACCATGGTTTCATAGTCATGTACATTTAAAAAAAAAATTGAGTAGTTTTATAAAGATTTAATTTTTTCTATTATTATTAGATTATCTTTTTTAATAAAACTCATACAGACCTAATTAATAAAAGCTTTTTTTTTTCTGTCACAACTAATAGTATATTGAGTTAATTTATAAATTTTCAGCAGTGATAAAGGAAATTAAAAATGCTTAATTATGTTTCTTGAATTCTTTTTCATTTATAAATAGACAAACAATAATGTTCTCCTGCTGGCGTAGCTCTCCTACCTGTCGCCCAACATTCTCTGAACTCTGCAAACAGCTGGAGAAAACTTTGGAGGAACACTCTGACTATATTGACCTAGATGTCACTGATGACCATGAGTATAGTACCATCACATAGGGCAGAGACAATGTCAAGTTTGTTTGCTGGAATGAGTGGAGGCATCAGATAACTCAGTGTCCTGATGTCATCATATGAATACTGGACATCATTGTTAGAAATTTTTTTTATTCAGATATTTCCTAAATATATGGTTAGTAATAAAGCTTATCACTATATGAATGGATGGCGATGCTTGGGAAAGCACACAGATGAAAGCCAAAGAACTTAAACTCTTGTAACATTTTACTTGTTAGCATTTTACCCCCCAAAGAATCATGTAAACACTTAAAATTGATGATGATACCCAAGTCATTGTGTCAACTAGTCTTACCTAAATATAGAGGTGCACCCCAGCATCCATCAATCTATCTATATGTTTATACATCACTGTCTATTAATAATTAGAAATTTGCAGCACCATTTGTATGAATTTCTGAGTTTGTGCCAAAATATTTTCACAAATTTGCAATATGAAAATTTTTGAGATGTTGTAATAATTTAAAGTCCATGTAAGAACAAAATATTTCCCTTAGTTCCATTATTAATTTGATGATATAACAATTTCTTTGTAGAGTACCTTTAAGTGTAATGACCATGGAGGCACCATGGAAAACATGGTTTATCAATTAGAACTTTTCAATTTTAAATGACTAGAAACAAATATTAAATTCTGAATTTTATTTGCCATTTAATGATGATCTGCATTTCTGAATACACAATTTGTTTGATGTCATTAAGTATTCTAGTTATATTTGAGGTTTTTTTCATGGCTTATAGTAATTTGAAAAGTGTAGGTCATCGAATTTATGAAGCTTTATATATATAAATATTTATACATAAATTATAATTCTGAAAAAACAAAAGATTTTATTTTCAGGTGATAAAATAATGCTTACAAGGGAGCAGGATAAGTAATACATTCAATTTTTTTCTAAAATGGTAGGTTAAATAATTTTAAAAAGGGTTCTGTTGAAAATCAATAGTTTTTTGTGTGTGTTTGTATAAGAAGTTCCCATATGTATTTACTTAAATCAACTAATTGAACTCCTTGTGAAGCAAAGTCCTATTTATGAACTCTCCATGGTGCATGGATTTTTTTTTTTAATTCTCTTAGAAGTTCCCCTAGTTGACAGATTTATTTTTGTAACAAATTTAAAAAATTAATTTAAGCCATTTTCCTGTTTATAATCTCTTGGTATGATGTTGCTTATGTTTCTTAAGTCACTCAATTCATAGTTGAATTGTTCTGATGATTTATTTAATGTCTCTAGTTTGATATCCTATTTTTTCTTCTTTTCTCATAACAAAGAGTCAACAAATAAAAAATAAGCAGCTGTTAAAACAAATGTTTTAAAATTTTATTACTCCTAAAATTGGCTGTATCAGTGACAACACCTTATTTGACTTATAATACCAAGTCAAGTTCATGTTAATCAAGTGATGTATTATAAAATGGAGCGGTGGGTAAAAAAAAAATGAATGAATAAATGAAAATGAACATATTACAAATTTACAATGCAGTAAGCTTATATTTACATAATACATCTATTGTAACAAAAAAAAAGACAGAAACGAAAATTTTTTTTTTTTCAATATTTGATTTGTTTTCAACAATAAAGTTTAAATGACGATTGTTTTTTACCAGTTGAACAACAATCTGTCTTGTTATATATTAAAAAAACCTAACATTGTTTTTTTTCAATATTTCAATTGTTTTTACAATCAATTGGAAATGACTATTATTTCTAAACAACTAAATTACAGTCTGTCTTGTTATATATTTTAAAAAATCTGACATTTTTTAAAAGCACAATCAAAGTTTTTTTTTTAGAGCCAACTTAATAAAAATAATTTAGCTTTATCTTGAGTTAAAATAAAAATTAATCTGTAAAGCTGATCATATGAAACTTCAGTAATTTTATTGATAAAGCCATATAACTTTTGCCAGTTCTTTAAAAATTATAAATTTGTCATTTATAAAACATTAGCAAATTTCTGAGATGGCTATAATTTATTAATTGTTTAATTGATCATTTTTTCATTATTGTTCTCATATTCTACACTGGTTCAGACGTCTGAATAGTAAATCACGCTTTTATCAGGGGAATGATTGGGACATAAAATAGTAAGACCACAGAAGTGTTCAGGCATTAGAAAACAAATATATCACATTAAAAATAAAGTAAATTCATTATCAAGCAGTAAACCTTTATGTGGTGTACAAAATAGATATTAAATAAAACATTCTCAGATCACTAGCAGTCAAAAGAATTTTTTGAGACAATGATATAAAGCAATCAAAGTATGCTATATATAATTAACTCTATTTGTGAAGAATTTTATCCTAATTTTAAAAATTTTAGGCCTAATTTTTTTAACTTTACAAACTGAAATATTTTAGAAAATATTATTTTTAATAAAAAATTGATAATGAGTTTTATTTACTTTACAAATAGCTGCAATAGAACTCAACGTGTGATCTGATAAGTCAACTTCAGCATATCATATAACAAATAAAAATAGTCCAGTTTTATAAACTAGACTGATGGAGTTGATGAAGATAAGAGAGTGCTAATTTCGTTTAGTCATACACAGGGCACTTCATAGAGTTTCATAATGTAAAAGCCAGATGGGAAATGACTTTTATAATGTAGTGATATTTTCGTCTTAAAATCATTTTAGTTTTTCTCTTTCTTATTTATTTTTCAAATCAATCTTTACAAGATGAATTGCAGTTTAAGATTTTTTTTATTTTTTACAACACATCATCTAATGTCTTATAATCATTCATCCTCGAAAGATGAAATGGCATCAGACATTACATTAAATGACACTGTTTTCAAAAAATCTTTTAGGTTTTTTTTTTAGAAAAAGTGGTGATGATCAGTAATAATTAAGCAAAAAATCGTTTTAACTTTGCTGAACAAACATTTCATTACATTAACTCTTCTTAATCAATATATTTGATGCAAAGTGAATTATGTAACTTAATGATAATTATTTGTTGATCTGAGGACCAGAAGTTTGATACTCAGTGAGATCCAAGTGACTTTTACCATTTCCTAAAACGCAGTGGCTATGGATACAGTAAACGAGCATGCGCTCTAGACGGACTATTTTTTTTGTGCGCATGTGCGATTGCTGGATTCCGAATTATTTTTTTTCGGAGTCCAGCTATAGATATTGCTCCTATCCCTAACCCTATCCCAAACCATATCCCTAACCCTAATCCTATTCCTAGCCCTATTCCTAACCCTAGCCCCGAAAACAAAAATAAAAAAAAAATATGAAGTATGTTTGCTGTACCCCGAAAAAAAAAATACGGAGTACATTTGCTGTATCCGTAGCCACTTCGTTCCTAAAATTGGTTGAAAATCCACACAGCTTCAAATGGGTGCCTAAGTAGAGTAAAAAAAGGTGGCTAGATATTGTGACATGGCCAAACTACCTCCCTGGCGACTGCAAAAGATTGATTCTACACTTCATATACCCTGATGGCCATAAGGGCTAATAGAAGTTATCAATTTAGTTTTTTCAAGAGGGACAAAAATTAAAGAGGCCTATAGGCTAATTTTATAAATCCACACAATCTAATTAGTATTTCAATGATCCAACAACGCATCAGTTATGTGCTGGCATGTTGATATCAGGCCTACGTATATAAATAAATACATACATATATATAAAACAATAAAAGCCAACATTCAAATAATATGTTCCATGGGCCTAAATATTATACATTGACCAATAAAGGTAACTCATTTTTTTTTTTTTTGGTTTTATATCCTCTGGTGTGAATGCCTAAACATAATTTATCATTGTGTTTACAGTTTTTTCAAATCCTTCTTTATCCAAGTAAAATTTTAAAGTCACATGTATTCATATTTGAACAAAATTTGACCCAAAAAAAATAAAAATCTTGGGATTTACATGTCTAGTGTTTTTTTCTTACTTCTTATAAACACTATGTTAATTGCATATTTTTTTTTATTTTTTAGAAATCAAAGACTACAATATGGCATTGGGTGTTCCGAAATAAAAAATTATAATGCCTATAAATCTGCTAACAAAAACAAAGCAAAAAATATTGAATCTTATGTATACATAAACTTTATAGAACTATAAAAAAACACAATTTATAGTTAAAAAAACAACATATTTACAATGTTCCCTTTTCAATAAATTGAAGCAGTACATTGTAATAAAAGGCTTTACTGAGTTTCTTATCCATTTATTACTTGAAAATAAAACAATGAAGCTTTTATTCTTTTGAAATGTGGAACAGAATAGAGAAAAAAATACCTAGAAAACAATCATCTAGATCATTGGTTTTAAGAAAAGTAAGGAACCATAGCAATTACAGGCTGGTGAGAAAACAAGTGTTTTCCCCAATGTCAAGGCCTAAAGCCAAATGGTATACAAAATCCTGGAATGACCCACAACATAATCTTAAAGGAAAGGAACTATGAAAAAAAGACAACTCCTTTTTCCCTTTTGGAAGCTCCTCATGTCACAAACTCTCTGGTACAATTAGCTACAAAATACCCATATACCTTCACTACTCCAGACAAAGGTGCATTACTTTGAATCAGATACAATATACAGCTATGACAAAAAATTCAATCTAATGTATGATTCACTACTGTGTCCTAGTGAGACGAAGCCAGAAAGCACCAATGA
>JAGDYQ010000017.1:3389497-3507184 GCA_021962125.1 Bulinus truncatus | reverse complement strand
AGTTTAATTTCTACCGCTTGACCCCGATTAACAAACATTCATTTCAGAAAAGTCATGTTTTGTAAAACTTTTTAGTTGGTAAATAATTGATTAACAATTTTTTTTCTTCTTGATTTTTTTTTCTTTTTAAGTCATGTCAGTCAATACATATATCAGTGTTTATTACATGTTTTACTGGACTGTCAGTTTGAATGTTACGTAACTTGTCACATTTTTGAAGTATTTGTATTCTTGCTTGTTTGCATCATGGGAGCTTGTGCTTGTAATTAAAAAAAAAAGGAGAGCAATTGTTGTCGTGCTTGCAATTTGTGTACCTGTACTCCAACTTGCAACTTGTGTATCTGTACTCCAACTTGCAACTTGTGTACCTGTACTCCAACTTGAAACTTGTGTACCTCACTCCAACTGACAGCTTGTGTACCTTACTCCATCTTGCAACTTGTGTACCTGTGGTCTAACTTGCAACATGTGTACCTGTGGTCTAACTTGCAACATGTGTACCTGTACTCTAGCTTGCAACTTGTGTACCTCTCTCCAACTTGCAGCTTGTGTACCTTACTCCAACTTGCAACGTGTGTACCTTACTCCATATTGCAACTTGTGTACCTGTAGTCTAACTTGCAACTTGTGTACCTGTACTCTAACTTGCAACTTATGTACCTCTCTCCGACTTGCAGCTTGTGTACCTTACTCCAATTTGCAACTTGTGTACCTTACTCCGACTTGCACCTTGTGTACCTGTACTCCAACTTGCACCTTTTTTACCTGTATTCCAATTTGATGGTCTTTACTTGGAACAGCTTTGATCCTACTTAACTACACACAAACCTGCCCTTTCTACCCACTATGCCACAAATTCATCTAGCTACCCCCACCCAAACATTCACATAGTTACCCCCACCCACACATTCACCTAACTACCTCCACCACACATTCACCTAGCTACCCACACAGTCACTTAGCTACCCCCACCCACACATTCACCTAGCTACCTCAACCCACACATTCACTTAGCTACCCCCACCCACACATTCACCTAGCTACCTCCACCCACACATTCACCTAGCTACCTCCACCCACACATTCACCTAGCTACCCCCTACCAACACATTCACATAGCTACCCCTACCCACACATTCACCTAACTAGCTCCAGCCTCGAATTCACTAGCTACCTCCACCCACACATTCATCTAGCTACCCCCACCCACACATTCATCTAGCTACCCCCACCCACACATTCACATAGCTACCTCCACCAACACATTCACCTAGCTACCTCCACCCACAAATTCATCTAGCTACCTCCACCCACACATTCATTTAGCTACCTCCACCCACACATTCACCTAGCTACCTCCACACACACATTCACCTAGCTACCTTCACCCACACATTCACCTAGCTACCTCCACCCACGCATTACTTAGCTAACCCTACCCACACATTCACTTAGCTGTCCCCCACCCACACATTCACCTAGCTACCTCCACCCACATATTCACCTAGCTACCTCAACCCACACATTCACCTAGCTACCTCCACCCACGCATTACTTAGCTAACCCAACCCATACATTCACATAGCTACCCCTACCCACACATTCACCTAACTAGCTCCAGCCTCGCATTCACATAGCTACCTCCACCCACACATTCACTAGCTACCTCCACTAACACAATCACCTAGCTACCTCCACCCACACATTCACCTAGCTACCCCCCACACATTCACCTAGCTACCTCCACCCACACATTCACCTAGCTACCCCCACCCACACATTCACCTAGCTACCCCCACCCACACATTCACCTAGCTACCTCCACCCACAAATTCACCTAGCTACCCCCATCCACACATTTACCTAGCTACCTTCACCCACACATTCACCTAGCTACCTCCACCCACACATTCACCTAGCTACCTTCACCCACACATTCACCTAGCTACCTCCACCCACACATTCACCTAGCTAGCCCCACCCACACATTCACCTAGCTACCTCAACCCACACATTTACCTAGCTACCTCCACCCACACATTCGACTAGCTACCTCCACCCACACATTCACCTAGCTACCTCCACCCACACATTCACCTAGCTACCTCCACCCACACATTCACCTAGCTACCTCCACCCACACATTTACCTAGCTACCCCTACCAACACATTTACCTAGCTACCTCCACCCACACATTCACCTAGCTACCCCCACCCACACATTCACCTAGCTACCCCCACCCACACATTCACTTAGCTACCCCCACCCACACATTCACTTAGCTACCCCCACCCACACATTTACCTAGCTACCACCACCCACACATTTACCTAGCTTCCTCCACCCACACATTCACTTAGCTACCCCCACCCACACATTCACTTAGCTACCCCACCCACACATTCACTTAGCTACCCCCACCCACACATTCACCTAGCTACCCCCACCCACACATTCACCTAGCTACCCACACATTCACCTAGCTACCTCAACCCACACATTCATCTAGCTACCTCCTCCACCCACACATTCACCTAGCTACCCCCCACCCCACACATTCACCTAGCTACCCACACATTCCCCTAGCTACCTCCACCCACACATTCACCTAGCTACCTCCACCCACACATTCACCTAGCTACCCCCACCCACACATTCACCTAGCTACCCACACATTCACCTAGCTACCTCAACCCACACATTCACCTAGCTACCCCCACCCACACATTCACCTAGCTACCCCCACCCACGCATTACTTAGCTAACCCTACCCACACATTCAACTAGATATCCCCACTCACGCACTCACCTAGCTACCCCTCACACACATTCATTCAACTGTCTCTACCCACATAAAAGTGCTTAAAATAGCAAGTATAAATATTTCTTTCTGAACATGACGTAATTTGTTTGTTAACCTATTCATAAATCTAAATACAAAGGAAAATATTCAACAATAGCAGCAAATAAAAAATATAACAACAACAACATTAAACAATACAATCCCCCCCCCGCCCCCACAGAGTCTTTTATGCCCCCCCGTCATTATGTTGAATGACACAGACAGTAACAACCGTTTTAGAAGGAGAACAGGCAGTGACGTCACATTTGTATTTCGCCATGATTAGAAGGAAATCCTTTATTTTTCTTTTACTCGAGTTCATATGTCTTTCATTTCGATGTACTACATTTTGTATTGCACTTTGATTAAAATGAAGTCTGTATTATTTGTTTTCATCTCCCAGCAAGAAACAATCATTGATTAGCTCCGAACCTGAATTCTGTACAATCCTTCTTCCCCGTTGTTTACCCCCCCCCCCCACATACCCACCCTCTCCTTATATTAATATGATGATTTATTCTGTTTTTTTTCATTCAATTTAATCTGTTGATTTCAGTTCTTAAGTCCCCGAAGTAATTTTTTTCCCCTGCCCAATCATTGGTTGATTATTGCTCGCGGTCTTTTTGATGTATTTTAATTTTTTTTTCTTACAGAATTTGTAGCAGTTTTTTTTTTTTAAATATTGTTACTGCGTTTGTAAGCATGTCAGTGTATATTAGTGCTGCGTGTCTGTGTATGCTAGTGCTGCGTGTCTGTGTATGCTAGTGCTGCGTGTCTGTGTATGCTAGTGCTGCGTGTCTGTGTATGTTAGTGCTGCGTGTCTGTGTATGTTAGTGCTGAGTGTCTGTGTATGTTAGTGCTGCGTGTCTGTGTATATTAGTGCTGCGTGTCTGTGTATTTTTCTGCTGCGTGTCTGTGTATGTTAGTGCTGAGTGTCTGTGTATGCTAGTGCTGCGTGTCTGTGTATGCTAGTGCTGCGTCGGTGTGTGTTTTGTTTATTCTTTGTTATTAGTGCTTGTTTTGTTTGTTTATCCTTTCTTCCTTGTCAAATTTAACAATGTTTACATTTCTGTAAAAATCGATTTTTTCATCAAATTTCATTTTCTAAATTACTGAATTTTTTTTTTGTTAAATGGACCGTAGCGATCTGTTTTGACGCCATTAATAAGGTCCATATTTATAGAAACCTATGTCCATGCACCTGACGAGGGCATCATGTGATCTATTTTTTGGTTTAGGAGGTGGGCCAAGTTACCAGGTTACTAAAGTCTCTTTTTATTGATAAGAAATCTAAGTAACAACCTCGAACACTGCCAAAGACCCTTCCCATTAAGGGCCACCTCGAACACTTCCAAAGACCCTTAGCATTAAGGGCCACCTCGAACACTACCAAAGACCCTTCGCATTAAGTGCCACCTCGTACACTGCCAAAGACCCTTCCCATTAAGGGCCACCTCGTACACTGCCAAAGACCCTTCCCATTAAGGGCCACCTCGTACACTGCCAAAGACCCTTCCCATTAAGGGCCACCTCGTACACTGCCAAAGACCCTTCCCATTAAGGGCCACCTCATACACTGCCAAAGACCCTTCCCATTAAGGGCCACCTCGTACACTGCCAAAGACCCTTCCCATTAAAGGCCATCTCGTACATTCCCAAAGACCCTTCCCATTAAGGGCCACCTCGTACACTGCCAAAAACCCTTCCCATTAAGGGCCACCTCGTACACTGCCAAAGACCCTTCCCATTAAGGGCCACCTCGTACACTGCCAAAGACCCTTCCCATAATACCAAAAAGACCACACCCCTAAAGAACGCTCCTTTCCCAGAACATAATTTACATAATTAAAAGTCCAGTGAACTTAACAGAATTAAGAGGACTCATCACTTCTCATATAAACGAAATTCCCTAACACGGGACTCATCACTTCTCATATTAACGAAATTCCCTAACAAGGGACTCATCACTTCTCATATTAACGAAATTCCCTAACACGGGACTCATCACTTCTCATATTAACGAAATTCCCTAACACGGGACTCATCACTTCTCATATTAACGAAATTCCCTAACACGGGACTCATCACTTCTCATATTAACGAAATTCCCTAACACGGGACTCATCACTTCTCATATAAACGAAATTCCCTAACACGGGACTCATCACTTCTCATATTAACGAAATTCCCTAACACGGGACTCATCACTTCTCATATTAACGAAATTCCCTAACACGGGACTCATCACTTCTCATGTTAACGAAATTCCCTAACACGGACACATTGTTCCTAACCATTATATAACTGTAGCAGGGCCCTAACCCTGACATACTGAACCTACCCACATCGACACATCTTCCTGAATTCTGTCATGACACCATTGCTTATTATCTCTCATCATTGCTAAGGTTCACGGGCTATGTCTCCATATCCGTCCACCCGTAAACATTCACTTTAAACTGTCCCAAACCTTGAGCTGAAATTTACCTACGCCGTCACATAATTTCACTGCCCTGACCGGGGCTCTTATAGGCAGGACCGGTCTTAGGTCGATTTGACCAATTGCTTCAAACAGGGCCCCACGCCCCGCAATTTACATTTTGTATATCACTATCAGGAATAGTAATAGTTGATATTTTAAAAAAAAATAGAAGAGGGGCCTCGCAAGCATCCGTTAAGGTGGTCCATGGGGCATTTAAGGTTTCTGCTAGTTGTTTTTTTCTTTTTTATTTTTTAAGCTACACTAGCCATTTTTGGCACATGCATACAACATACCAATTAATGAACAAAGAAATAAAAAAATATAAAAAAAAATTATTTAAAAATGTATTTTGTGACTTTTTTGGGTAAAAAAGTGTAATTTTAAGACATATTTTCAGAAATTTTCAAAGAACCAATTTTTAAAATCTATTGTAGATATCGTAAAATAACTTTGCATAAATGTTAATGAGTATGTTTCAAACAAACGTCAAATTTTTTTTTTGGAAATATTAAATAGAATTTTTTTATAATTTTTTTCTCAAAAAAGTAAATTTTTCGAGGTGGGGGGGGTAGGTAAGAAAAAAAATTAGTGTAGCTTAAAAATAAAAAAGATAGAAAAAACAACTAGCAGAAACCTTAAAAGCCCCATGGACCACCTTAAATTGGATCCCGCAATTTGTAAGGCTGGCCCGGATCATAAATACTAAGAGAAGGGCCCTTCAGTATCTCAAAATCATTGCCTTCAGCCCTACAATATAATATTGCAGCTTTGACAACAATAAACTGTAATCGGTATCACACATATAGTGCAAGGGTGAATGCAGCTTTGGCTTGGCTGTGGATGTAAAAAATGTAAATTGTGCAAATAATTGTTTCGAGCTCGACGTACGTTCAAGAGATATACGTGCCGAATGTTACGGGTTTAAATCCCAGCGTATTCTGTCACATAATTTGGCGCACACTTGGAATAAAAATAAACGTTTAAGGGGCCAAAAGAGAATGCCCCATTTGTGTTTCTATGGATTTATATCTACAAAAATCATTCCTACAATGTATTAAACAATTTCGATAAACTAAAAATGTGGTAGATGACAGAGGGCGTACATTGACTTCACGCATCAACAGACTGAGTCATATATTGATACTTTGAACTAAGGAAAAAAAAAGCAACAAACAATGAAGTCTCTTGGTCATTCGTCCATAACAACAACTAAGACAGTCTGTGACACCCATAAATCCACCATCGGTCAGTCTTGCAATGACCGTGCAGGTATCAAGACATATGGAGTCCTTAACAGTCTATGACGCCCCCTAAATCCACCATCGGTCAGTCTTGCAATGACCGTAGAGGTATCAAGACATCTGGAGTCCTTGACAGTCTGTGATTCTCTAAATCCAACCTCGGTCAGTCATGCAATGACCGTGTAGGTATCAAGACATCTGGAATCCTTGACAGAGTAGAACATTCTCATTTATTTCTTTAAAAAAAGGGGAAGGGCTGGATTTTATTAAACATTAGACTGACAGGCTTCAGCCTTAGGCCCTGAACAAATATCGGCCACCATCAATCAGTTTATCTTACATTTGTGATGTATTTTATCTTTTGTTCGCAACAGTATACCACTTGTTTCGGCAATTCGCCTTAGGCCCGCAGCAATTGGAATTCGGCCCTGGTAAAGAGAGTTATTCTTGAGCTTGTTAATCATTATTCTCAAACAAAAGTTAGATCAAATGTTTTTTTTGTTATTTGAAGATACATTGCACTCTTGTGTCTTGAACTTAACAAGTCATTATGAGATACAATTTTCAGTGTTTACGTAAATCTTCCCCAAGGCCTCTCTCTCTTATTTAAATGACGCTGTAGGCTTTGCTCTTGTGTTGTTTTTTTTTCATTTCTAAAACAGCGGCCAGACAATATAAATAAATAAACCACTTCTGCCGGAGCTAATTCTAGCATCGAGTGGGTCCTTACACGCCGGAGAGCCTTTGTGACAATAAGCGGACATAATTACTTTGAGCGTTTTTTTTTTGTTATCGTGCATGACTTTGTTGAACTTATGCCTCATCCAATGAAACAACTCAAAAAACAAAAAAAAAAAAAAAATAAATGTATCATTACGCCTCGTCTTTTTGAGGACTTCTTGGACTACTTACAAAGTGGGGGTGGTGGCGGGGAGTATTAAAAAAAGGGGGCGGGTTACGAAAAGAGAAGAGTTATCGCAGTGTGGATGGATGGATGGATGGGATGAAGTGGCGCTGTAAAGGAAAGGGAAGGGGGTGGGGGAGAGGGGGGAGGGGTAATCACTTCATCATTTCTTTAGAGTTAGCAGACGGCACTCTATTACAAAAAAAAAAAAATCTTAAATTTAAGGGGAAAAAAAAAGAGAAAAGGACTTCCACCTGGAAACACATCCAGTGATCGTTAGCGATGGTCATAATGGGTCAGGGGAAAAAATGGAGGTTTTTTTGTGTGTCAACTTCTCGCTATACATCCAACACACACGCGCACACGCGTACACACACAAACACACTTGGATGCGCATTTCTCAAACTATGACCACATTGATACACCCCCCCCCCACACACACAACCATATTTAAATATAGAGCTCAGTGACCCCCCACATTCACACACACATACACACACATACACACACGCACGCATGCGCACTAAGTCTCAGACTCCTAAGTTCCTGCTCGTTTTTTTCACGCTTGATCAATTTCCACGTGACTCAATCGGATTATTACCAACAGAAATTGTCGCGTGGAAATCACGAACCCTGAAAGTGAGATCTTCAGCTTTACCTCCCTCCGCAAGTTGGAAATGAAAGAAAAAAGTAAAAAAAATAAATGAAAGAGAGACAGAAGGACGGACCAAATGAATGAGTGGAAAGAAAGAACTGGAATGGAGGAGGGATTTATAAAAAAAAAAGGAAGAGGGGGAAAGGAGAAGTGATGGAATGAAAGACAAGAAAGATTCTACTCTTTTTCTGGGATTTAAAAAACGAAAAAAAATTCTCCTATTGCTTCATATTGATTTCTCCTATAGAACATGTCGTACGGTAAGCCAGACAGACACACTCTGTTAAGTGTTTACTCAACAAATAAAAGAATTTATGGAGAAGTTATTAATAAAGCGAATGCATCTTCGTGCGATTTCGTTTTATTATTCTTTTATTGAATTATATTTGTGTATGTATGGTAATGCAGCTTGGTAAATACAGCGGTCTCTTTTGAATTTTCTTATTGCCTGTGTTAAATAAGATACTAAAACTTGGCTTTGGTAGAATACAGTGGAGCTACTAAATGTCACATCCAGTTAGCTACAAATAGATCGTTACCTTTAGTCACAACATTAGATTTTAGGCTGTGTCAGTAAACATCCCCTCCCTCCCCACCTAAACCCCTAACTCGAAGAAACTACAACTGAAATATAAAGACGCATTGGTATATTATTAAAAATACTTAAGCATTTCTAATAGAATTGACACTACTTGAGGGGGAGTGGGTCCGAACACTTGCCAAGAGCCCCGTTCTTAAGGTGGAGGGGGCAGTCACTTTGAACATTATCTTATTTACTTTGTGGCAACGAAGAATGACCCCTTTATTGGGGGGCATAGGCAGCAGGCAGGAATTCTGGGGCTCGTAAAAACTATAAATGACAAGGGGTGCACATCTGACCTCTTCCCAAAATAAAAAAAAATATATACCTCAAAAGTGGCGGGGTGCTCCCCAATAATTGGGGCCCCTGACAAGAAATCGTGTCCACCCCCCCCCCTTTTGCGACGGCCTTGGGGGGACAGAGGCCCTAGTTTTTTCTTATATGCGGCCCTGTTTAAAGTTATTGATAAGTGGTGGACATTATTCTATATTCGCAAAATGACTTCCGCTATGATCAGCGGAACAGCACTGGACATGATTAATAGATCATTAATCAGGCATCTTAAACATTCGTTGCAATCTCGGATAATAATCCGGGTATCTACATGATTTTTTGTTTATTTTTCCAGTAAACAATTTACCGCCATAAGGGATTTCCCCATAGTGTCGTGTAAATACGCCAGTTACAATTTAAGAGATGGTTATGTTCGATAAGATACTCAGCAGAGAATTCGAAGAATTCACGTCTGAGCAGCCATCTGAGACAATAGTTCGCCCCTTAGGATCAATAGTAGTCCCAATCACCACTCACAACAGCATAATACACTTTTAAAATCAAATCTGTTGCTCTCAGGGCTCCTCCCCCCAGTGGCGTAGCGAGCTTAACTAGCGCCCGGGGTATGATGTCCCCTTGCCCCCCCACCCTTTGCTACGCCTCTCCCCCCCCCTTCAGTATCTAACTATCTCTGCATATTGGAGAGAGAGCCTTGGATATCTAAAAAACGTCGAAACTCTTTTGTTTTTCATTTCAGAGTTGAAGTAAACGAAAGTAACCAATCAATAATACAACAAAAACAACCTACACGGTCCAACTTGCAAAAGGTTTTTAGAGCATTTTCGAAAAAAAATGCTCTATTGTCCCCGTTTTGTCTGTCTGTCTGTCTGTCTGTCTGTCATCACCCTAGATCTCAACAACCATAAGTCCTAGACCCATGATGTATATATCATTTTGTAGGTCTTGGCCTGCCATGTGTACATCAAAAGTTCATTTCGCGATAGGACCTCTGAGGGCCGGGCTTCAGGGCTCCTAAGGGGCTTATATATTATATATATGGCCCCATTCTACACCTTGTACGTTCAATAACCCATTCATTTGGTGCGAAATACTGCAGCACGTAGTTTCACCAAGATTTATTAAGAAACTCATCAAATGAAATAGTAAGCTTGTGTTCTGAGTTTAATTGAAAGTATCAGAGCTATGCAACAATTGACGGAGTTTTCGGACGATTAAATGACTACAATTTCGAATGTTTTCAATTATGAGTCCTATTTCAGTAACCACAAACCACTTGTAGTTAGATTTAAGAGAAAATAATTTTTTTTTCAAATATAAAGAAACGTCTTTATAATATTTTTTTTACAGATATATGCATTACACAATTGAATTTATAAACATTTCCAAAATTTACAAATATTTACTGAAAGCTAACATATGTACTGATACATAACAAGAAAATGCGCTAACACGTCCTGTGTCCAGAATGGAACAGGCTTAATTGCTTGTTTTATTAGGTACAGGGTAAAAATAAAAATAAAAACAAAAACTTAAATAATACCGAAACAATTGACACTTTATTTTTTTTTTTTTACCTAAGACCAGAAAATGACTGGAGTTGGCATCCAACCACTGACAACTGTAAACAGACCATATTATCCGACAACAAATCTATCGGCTTAGTAAATAAGCGGTGGGGGGAGGGAGGGGGGAGATGTGAGGGGCGGTGTGTGTGTGTGTCTCGGGGGGGGGGGTCTGAAAGAGAGGAAAGAGAAACTGGACTTATGGAGTCTTGTTTGATAGATCAACATTGAGAACGTTTACAACGAAATTAAGTCGTCTTTCCACTTAGATAGCCACTGCGGTCCAGTATCTCAATAGCGGCAACTATCTAGTTAAGTTTATTTCATCCGCTTCGTTCGTCTGGGTTTTTCTTTTTCTTTTTTTTCTTGCTTCATATAAATATATGTTTCTTTATTCTAGACAATGTTAAGTAAAAAGAAACCCAGAAAGATTTAATCATTGTATGTATAAATGTGTGTATAAATGTATAAATGTGTGTATAAATGTGTGTATAAATGTATAAATGTGTGTATAAATGTGTGTATAAATGTGTCTCTACATGTGTGTATAAATGTGTGTATAAATGTGTCTCTACATGTGTGTATAAATGTGTGTTTAAATGTGTCTCTACATGTATGTATAAATGTGTGTATAAATGTGTCTCTACATGTGTATAAATGTGTGTATACATGTGTCTCTACATGTGTGTATAAATGTGTGTATTAATGTGTCTCTACATGTGTGTATAAATGTGTGTATAAATGTATTTTAAAATTCATGTATAAATGTTTGATGTTGATACAAAATAGAGTAGCACCTAAATATTGATACACAATAGAATAATAGACAAATATGACGGCTTTCGGAAAAAAAGTCAATTTTAATGAACGATGCGCATTCTGTTTAATTTATATCCTGTGTGTATCTCTGACTATTTATCTATCCATTGGTCCATCAATCTATCTGTGATAGGCACTTAAAAGTTCTCTCACACACCAAAGAGGTGCTTTGGTGTCAAAAATTATATCTGTGCATTGAAGACATGAAGTTACTTATGTCCTAGTTGATCGGTACAGATTTGGCATTCATGAGGAATTGGAAAAGGACAATATCCAAAGCCTCCCCCCCCCCCAACCATAGAAACTACTTGAGAGTAAATGACGGTTTATTATTCTCATCAAGGGGGCTGATGGTCAAGCGGTGTAGAACGCGCGACTGTCCACCTAAAGGTACTTGATTCGATCCTTGCTAAGAGACCATGTATTTTTTTCAGATTATATTGAAATTCTCTCAAGTCCGCCCAGCTGTAAATTGCTACCTGACTTAGCTGGGGACCTAAAGTTGGCTGGGGGGTTGTGCTAATAATCACTTAATATATTTTCAGTGGTCCCTTCATAGTTACTGGTTGAAGTAGGGTTGAAACAAGGGCATTCCAAGGAAGTTTTATACTATGATTAATTGACTGACATATCGCACTAAAGGGGACGGGAAGACGAGCGGTGTATAGCGAGATTAAAGTCCTGTACCAAGTGTCCGGTGAGAGCTAAGAGAACCTTTTTTACGTTCCAGTGAAAGAAGTTGTTCTGTCCTTCCAGTCCACAAAGCTTTAAATATGTCACCGGCTCAAGTTGAGGAAGTTAAGGCTGCTGGGCGTTGTACTAATCGTATAACCCCTTTGCCGTAGCTACAAAAACAGACGAACTTTATCTGCCCCGATGCCCCCCCCCCCTTTAGGGTACGGGGACTGAACTATGTCGCACTAAAGAAGTATTTAAAAAAATCATCTGGAATTACACCATCATCTTATATTTACAGTTTGCTCCCTTTTAAAAAAAAAAAAATAAACTATACAAACATTTAATTCACATTATCTACGACCATGTTCCAGAGGTTCAGAGATTAGAAAACTTTTAGTTGTCGATATTTCATTTCTAAAATTGGGTTACAATTAGTATTACGGTATTAAATGGGATGGCGGGGGGGGGGGGGGAACAAAAGTGAAGTTTTATTAAATCAAGTCTTGGGGCTACGACCATATTCTTACTACCGACCTTCCACTGGATGTAATGGGACATCACGTGAGAGGGGGGAGGGGAGGAAGGGGAAAAGGGGGGAGGGGGAGTGTTGATGAGAGTGGAAGAGTATGGGGGGTGGGAGAGAGTGGGTCTGGGAGTGGGGAAGATGAATTGACTCGCCTATGGTCTAGAACTACTCAGCTTCAATAACCAGGAACAATTTTATTACATTAAGTCTTCTTGGCAAGACTGTGTCTTAAAGATTCAAACCTTATCTCGCTTTGGGTTTTTGTTTTTTTTTCGTTTCTGATGTTTTAGTTCTTGTTTTTTAAACGTACCGCAAGCAATATTTTTTATGGGCGTGCAATGCAGAGAAGAAGAAAAAAAAAGGGAATTAAATGATGTAGTTTATTTGTTCATGCAATGTAAAGACACTGCTGATATATTTGGTATCTATCTATCTATCTATCTATCTATCTATCTATCTATCTATCTATCTATCTATCTATCTATCTATCTATCTATCTATCTATCTATCTATCTATCTATCTATCTATCTATCTATCTATCTATCTCTCTCTCTCTCTATCTATCTATCTATCTATCTATCTATCTATCTATCTATCTATCTATCTATCTATCTATTTATTTATCTATCTATCTATCTATCTATCTATCTATCTATCTATCTATCTATCTATCTATCTATCTATCTATCTATCTATCTATCTATCTATCTGTCTGTCTGTCTGTCTGTCTGTCTGTCTATCTATCTATCTGTCTGTCTGTCTGTCTGTCTGTCTGTCTATCTATCTATCTATCTATCTATCTATCTATCTATCTATCTATCTATCTATCTATCTATCTATCTATCTATCTATCTATCCATCTTTTTTATAAACACATCTTTTCAGAATCAAGCCCGTCAAGTAGTGTTGTTTTCGTTGACGAAAACTAAAACTAAAACCTTCGTTGACGAAAATGTTGACTTTTCGTCAACGAGAACTAAAACTAAAACTAAAATTAGAAGCAAGACTAAAACTAGACGAAATATGAAATTATTACAGAAAAAACGAAATAAAAACTGAAACTAAAATTTAGTGTTGCTTTCGTTCACGAAAACTAAAACTAAAACCTTCGTTGACAAAAATGTTGACTTTTCGTCAACGAGAACTAAAACTAAAATTAGAAGCAAGACTAAAACTAGACGAAAAGTGAAATTATTACAGAAAAAACGAAATAAAAACTGAAACTAAAATATTACCTGGGACTAAAACAACACTAACGTCAATTAATTTAAATTATTTTATGTCAACTGTCCACCAATGTGGCCTTGCTTGGACCTACTGCTCACATTTTACAAACCGAATATGGTCAGCAAAATTAAAAAAAAAAATTGCCCCTCTTGTCTTGGGCAATGCACGTAGTCGCAGTAAATTTTGTTTAAAAAAATAAAGCAAAGCGATACTGCCGTCCATTTTTGATGTTTACTTTGCTTGCACATCAGCTGTAATAATCAACAACACTGTATAAAAAAAATAAAGTAATAACCAGTTTAGTCATTAGCAACACAATCTTGTCAATCTGAGACATACAAGACAACTCTCAAGTCACTGGCCTAGGCAAAAAAAAATGTTTCATTGGTTTCTTTTTTCTTTAAACTGTTAACTTCCCATTTTCACTCACCAGTTTCAAGTGAACTAAGTTAATCAAAACAGTTGCTTTTTTTTTGTAAGACGTCTTATTGTCTCATGTACTGATGCCTGCAAAGATTGAAAAAGACTTTCGGACTGGTCTTTTTTTCTAATTGAAACAACTGTTAACCACCCGTGTTCAGCCCCGTGTTCAGCCCCGTGCTCAGCCCCGAAGCGTGAAAATTCTACAGGAGGGGCCAGGCATTCTACAGCAGGGGCCAGGCTAAAGCGGTGGGGGGCAGGTAATACATTTTACTAAGTAGAACAAATAAGCAGGGGAGGGGGGCAGACAAAACGCAGAGGGGGGGGGCGGCACCCTGGCCCCTCGCACGCTACGGGTCTGCTCGTGTTCATCGAAATGTTTTTTTTTTCGGAATAGAGCTGTTCTTATTTTTTGTGAGTCTCTAGGCAAAAAAAATATTTAGAGGCAAAACATTTTGGGAATTCTCATTATATTTTGTTACATCTAGGGCCACTCTAAACGACCCCTGAATTTATTTAGTCATTTAATCCCAGAGCCTATGGTATGTTTTTTGATAAAATTCTACGACTGTGTCAGTGTACTAGCTATATAAAAAAAGGCTTTTTTTTATAAAAACAAGGCAATAAAAAGTAAAACGACAACAACACAACTTCATAATATCAAACAAATATTCATATAATTTATCATTACTAAATTTAAAGCGTGGATGATTACAATATACTGAACTAAATATTTCCTTACGGCAAAATATATTGGCTGTGTGCGGTAGAATATATTGGCTGTGTGCGATAGAATATATTGGTTGTGTGCGTTAGAATATTTTGGCTGTGTGCTGTAGAATATATTGGCTGTGTGCGGTAGAATATATTGGCTTTGTGCGGTTGAATATATTGGCTGTGTGCGGTAAAATATATCGGCTGTGTGCTGTAAAATATATTGGCTGTGTGCGGTTGAATATATTAACTGTGTACGGCAAAATCTCTTGGCTGTTTGAGGCAAAAAATATTGGCTGTGTGCAAAATATCCTGGCTGTGTGCGGCAAATATCTTGGCTGTGTGCGCAAAATATCCTGGCTGTGTGCGGCAAAATATATATTAGCTGTATTCGGCAAAATATCTCGGCTGTGTGCAACTTTGGAAAGAAATTTAGTCGATGTTTCTAAGCAGCCATTATGGACATTCTCTGCAAGTAGCAGAGCCAAGAATATTCGTTGCTCCTCGGCGGATATCCGCCGCAGTTTTGGCATCGTCGTAAAAATACATTGCTGCGAAAGAGAGGCAAAATTCTCCAGGTACCTAGATACGCGAAATTCGCCTTGGTCTGAGTGTACCTTTAAAATAGGTCTACCAAACAAAACGTTTTTGCGCTCTGTTGTAATGTGTGTGTGTGTGCTCGCGCTCGCTTATTTTTATCCGCGCGCAGATGCTCACAGCTTAGAGGAACAGAGCCGCAGACCTATCTCTGGGCGTTCCAACACAGCGGGGCTAAATATCAAGCTTAACACAAGTTCAATGTTTTTGCTATACGAAGTTAAACATAAAGAAGAAAATATGGATTTTCCTCTTCCTGTTTATATAGAAGTAAAAAGTGGAAAAAAAAAACCACGTTTCCATTATGTAAAAAAAAAGTCCAAATGCTCGACTGTTTTATTTGAATTATGTTAACTACATCTGCAAACCTAAACAGAACGCGATTTCTTCACTCAATTAATAGATTAAAAAAGCAAACCCAATAACAACAGCCCAGTCCTTAAAAGAAAACAAAAAAAAATCTATAACTAAAAGCTTTTAGATAAGCAATCTTTTTTTTTTTTTGAAAAGGGTCGTTAATTTGTCGCTGAACCAAAATAGCGAGTTTTAGATTTATACGATTGAATGTGGTTATCGTTAATACGTTCTTTTGTTGTTCAACTTCGTGCGCGCATGACAGAAAGCGGGGGGGGGGGGGGGGGTAGTGGAACAACCTATTACTTGTGCAAAGTTTTCTGAATTGAATATATTCGTGTCGAAGTGGAATATCTTAATTGATATATGAACGATCGGCCGTTTTAGATGTTGTATTAAAATTGACAACTTTTAATCCAATCCATGTTTATAAGGTTAATTATAAAATTATGTGATATTTTTATGTCAATCATTTAAAAAAAAAGAGTAGCTTCATAACTGTGCTAATAATTTGCATTAACGGTATTAAGAGATTGCAACTGGGGTCACAGCTCCAGACCCCGTGACTGGAGTTTTTTTAAAGTGGTTAAGTAAATGTAACAAAACTAAACGTTTAGTCCAGGCCTGGTATAAGACACTCACATTAGGCCCCGCGTTCTGCTAAGGTCGCGTTGGATAAATCATCGAATATTTATTGAATACTAGCTGTACCCTGCAAAACCTTTGCAAAGAGTTCTATCCCCTTAGGCTGGATCGGTAGGCTAGGTTATTTCGGGAAGATCCGAATTTTTTCATGATTTTTATTACTATTGTTTACCTTTGACGATTTTAAACTGGAATACTGTTGTGTTAATTCTTGACTTTCGATTTAACGCAGAACCTAGATGCAACACGGTATATAAATATTATAATATAAGAAACAATAAACCAAAACAAGTACGTTGCTATGTGTCCGAGTGTAAAAATAGACACAGTAAACAAATTTATTTCTATGTATTCAGTAGTAACAATAGACACAGTAAACATGTATGTTTCTGTGTGTCCAGTTGTAACAATAGACTCAACGTAATGAATCACGGCTATCTGGATGTCACAACAAATGTCACTGGGAGAAAAGATCGTTATAAAATATTTACAGACCCCCCCTCCCAAATACACACACACGCACAAGCACCAGTGTGTCAGTGCGAATAGCTCTGTTGTCTCACATGGTACGCACATTGCCAGACTTTAGGGACATTTCTTTAAAATTGGTTGGAAGCCGGGTGCATTTTGGCCGTTTAAAGTGGGTGACAGCGTCAATGATACGGAATACAGTTGACAACAAGTAACTGACGCCGCTACTTTTGGCACAGCAGTGTTTCTCATAGTTTTGGTCAAGAGTCGGTCCCAACCAACCGTGGTTCGTTAAGTAACTTTCTGAGGGTCGCTAAAAACTGTAAAATGGTTGGGGAGTCCCTGTAATTATAATATAACCTCTCTCTCTCTCTCTCTTTCTCTCTCTCTCTCTCTCTCTCTCTCTCTCAACATAATTTTAAAACAAACAAAAACCCACCCTGTACTATTGCCTAGAGGTGTAACTGGGGGGGGGGGGGGTCGAAATTCGAAGGTACTCCCGGGACCCAGCTTGAGGGGGACCCCAAAAGTATCTTTTACATATTAAATATTAAGTAAATTATCTCATGTCATGATGTCGAATGTCAAAATGCAGGGGCCCCCAAAGAGGCCAAGCTCCCAGGGCCCCCAAATCCCTAGGTTCGGCACTGCTATTGCCCTAATAGCAGACGTGCATTGTGTTATTTCCATAAGCAAAAAAAAAAGGTTAAAGTTCCCTTATCTCTTAAGGGCCACCGGGGGGGGGGCAGACGTGGAATTTATCTGATTCTGTATTCACACTTATTAAGGGATTGTGTGTCTAGCAGAATACCTAGCCCCTTTTACTTCACCAGCTTAAGTCAGGCACCAATTTAAGTTGTGGGACCTTAATACAACTTTCACCAGGACCTGGAAAAATTCACTGGGCTCTCATCGAAGTTCGAACCCGGGAGTTTCGGGTGGACAGTCGAACGCTCTACACAACTCGAATTCCCCCCCCCACCCCATTTCCCTAAATTGGGCTAGAAACTAAGTAATAACAAATTGACAACATTACAAGTAAACAAAAATGTTCCAATTTCTGACAATGCAAATGCGAGTACGAATACAAACTACTCACGTTGGTTTTTTAATCGCAAGAAGGACTATAAGTACAAAATACCAAAAGTGTAAATACGAGTACAAGTACTGATGGCACAAGTATGAGCAGACCAAAATACATGCTTATTCTCTATTCTTGTGCATTATTTATTAATAATATAGGCGCACAAGTACTCCGAAAAATGTACTCGACTGTTCTGAAGTGCAGGTACTAGGCAGAACAAATACCCCTTTCTCTGTAAATGTAATGTTTCTATGTGTTTTGTCCTGGATTGAGGAGATGGGATGTGGCCGTTACATTGCTCCTTTAAGGGGCTCATCGAGTCCAAAATATATAATTTAAAAAAAAAATCTTATCTTCTTCTTCTTCCTTTGGCTCTACATAACATTTAGGGCCCTGGCCTGCCATACTACTCTCTACAGCCCATTTAGGGCCCTGGCCTGCCATACTACTCTCTACATCCCATTTAGGGCACTGGCCTGCCATACTACTCTCTACAGCCCATTTAGGGGGCCCTGGCCTGCCATACTACTCTATACAGCCCATTTAGGGCCCTGGCCTGCCATACTACTCTTCTCCACTTTTTCCAGACCCGTGGTCTTTTTCCTCCACTCTATCACTCCTATGGCTTTAATAACTCCTATGTTATATTTTCTTTTTTTAAAATTAATGTTTCAATTTTGTTTTGTCTGGTATAGAGGCTTCGGTAGCCCTAGTTGCACCTGGAACCCAGCAGTTCTCTCGACTGTCCAGGTGTCCATGCACCAAGGTAAAAACTGTACCAATCGCACGTCTATGTCATAGTGCCTTGGACTCAAACAAGTGAGTCATCACCAACCCCTCCCCTCCCCCCTTTCCCATCTCCACCACCATCTACATGTTACCTCGTGCGCTACTCCAACCTTAACCCACCCCACACAACCCCTCTCCTGGTCTCATCAACCATCAATCAGTGTAATGGTTTGTAATACAGTCCTTGATGCTTGCGGTAGAGCACACACACACACACACACACATACATAGACAAAGCTTGTATCGGGGCCTATCTGATTGTACCTCCACGCGCAGTGTTACTACCTGAGCAGATAACGTCACGTTTTTAAAAAAAAAATGGATTCCGTCAAGCATGAATAAAACAGATCGGACCAACTCAACCTTCACATCAGACCCTACCCTCACATACACACACCCTCCCCTCCCACAAGCACACGCTCCCTCACTCACTCACACTCCTCCTCCTCTACCGTCAACAATCCTCTCTGACAGCTTTAGGGTTTAAACGAAAAAAACAAAAAAAAAAAAAAGAAAGAAGTCTGTCAATAGAGTCCTAAAGTGAATATTCCTGTTACCAAGGCAACGGTTTATTGATACACCCGTCATCACTGCAGCGATGGACGGTGCAAATGCCTGTGGCGGCCGCTCCGTCTGTTAATAAAACATAAAACAAAATAGGAAGAAGAAAAAAAATAACATTACACCGTCAAACAATGGAAGGCTTCCACTGGAATCGTTTTATAAAAGGCTGGATAATTACCAGCAAACAGATTGCGGGGGGGGGGGGAGTGGGGAAACTGTCCATGACAGGTCTGTTTCTTTTTATGCAAGACGCCCCCCCATCCTCAGTACTATTAAAACCCACGTCACACACACACACACGCACATTCCCAGCCTTACCCCCCCCCCCGCCCCTCTCCACGTTTAAGCCTAGCCCATCCCTCTAATTACGTTTAAGTTTTTTTTTTTATCACTTTGGTTTTTTGTTGTCCTGTAGCTGTTGCAGGAATTAAATAGTGACTTAGGGTACCGTTCTATCTCCTCCGTGCAACTTGTTGTGTCATAAAACTCTAGCACGGATCTCTCTCTCTCCCCCCCCCCCTCCTTGTTATACGGCACCAGAAAGGATTACTTTGTTTTGTAACTATAACAGAAATAAAAATGAAAGTTTATATTGATAACGAGTCCTTGAAGTGGGGGGAATTAGGCTGCAAGTATCGCTGTCGTCTGTTTTCTGAGCATTTGATTGGCGCGGAGCTGCTGAAGGCAGTCACGTGAGCATCTTTTGGCTTTTGTTGTCTTCCTGGGGATGCGCCCACTTAATGAGCAAATTTAACAACGGGGTGTTTCGAAGAGCGTGAGACATCAAATAGATTATATCAGTGGTGGCCAGCTTTTTGGGGGGGGGGGGCCGCGTGCACAGAATTCAACGAAAAACCCACTTATTTACAGCTAAGTGCCAACACTCCGATTAAAATTAAAGGAAGTGATATTTTAGTCGCGCGCCGACAGATGTGGCTGTGGTGTCCGACTGCGGCTTAGATCATACACACACACACATTTATGTATATATACATCTTATTGATTAAATAACAGCGTGGGTGCAAGTAATAATTGAAATACTAAATCCATACTGTCGGTCAAATTTAGTCAATATAAGTTATATATATATATATATATATATATATATATATATATATATATATATATATATACATATATATATATATCAGTACGATCAAAACTATTTTATAAAAAGTATACGTACTTATTAATTTTACTTATCACAATGGCTCATTTAGAGTGGGACAATGTAAATATACTAAACGTTATTTACAATAAACTGTGTCTAAAATACTATGCTGCGGTTTAATTCTTGTTTCCACTTCTAACACTTTAGACTACAAAATTACTAAATCAATCAAAATATATACTCCTATAAAATTAAATGCTGGAGGATTTTGTTATCATTACACTTAAGCTCACTGTCAGTAACCATGTCACGCAAGGTTCCAATTGTCCTCGGTATACGATGGGCCAATTATGAGTTTCATTGAACACCGCATCATGCACTATAGAGCTCACGTTACAAATCTAACCTAAAGATTAGAAGAAACGTTTCTGAAAACAAAACTCTGTTTTGGTCTATGGACATGGGTGTATTCATGGGGGGGGAGGGGGGAGCAAGGGGGGCATTTGCCCCTTCCCCTACATTTTGAAAAAAAATGTCATATAAGAGGGGGGCATTTGCCCCTTCCCCTACATTTTGAAAAAAAATGTCATATAAGAGGGGGGCATTTGCCCCTTCCCCTACATTTTGAAAAAAAATGTCATATAAGAGGGGGGCATTTGCCCCTTCCCCTACATTTTGAAAAAAATGTCATATAAGAGGGGGGCATTTGCCCCTTCCCCTACATTTTGAAAAAAAAATGTCATATAAGAGGGGGGCATTTGCCCCTTCCCCTACATTTTGAAAAAAATGTCATATAAGAGGGGGGCATTTGCCCCTTCCCCTACATTTTGAAAAAAATGTCATATAAGAGGGGGGGGCATTTGCCCCTTCCCCCTACATTTTGAAAAAAAATGTCATATAAGAGGGGGGCATTTGCCCCCCTTCCCCTACATTTTGAAAAAAATGTCATATAAGAGGGGGGGCATTTGCTCCTTCCCCTACATTTTGAAAAAAAAATGTCATATAAGAGGGGGGCATTTGCCCCTTCCCCTACATTTTGAAAAAAAATGTCATATAAGAGGGGGGCATTTGCCCCTTCCCCTACATTTTGAAAAAAAATGTCATATAAGAGGGGGGCATTTGCCCCTTCCCCTACATTTTGAAAAAAAATGTCATATAAGAGGGGGGCATTTGCTCCTTCCCCTACATTTTGAAAAAAAATGTCATATAAGAGGGGGGGCATTTGCTCCCTTCCCCTACATTTTGAAAAAAAAAATGTCATATAAGAGGGGGGGCATTTGCCCCCCTTCCCCTACATTTTGAAAAAAAATGTCATATAAGAGGGGGCATTTGCCCCTTCCCCTACATTTTGAAAAAAAATGTCATATAAGAGGGGGCATTTGCTCCTTCCCCTACATTTTGAAAAAAAATGTCATATAAGAGGGGGGCATTTGCCCCTTCCCCTACATTTTGAAAAAAAATGTCATATAAGAGGGGGGCATTTGCTCCTTCCCCTACATTTTGAAAAAAAATGTCATATAAGAGGGGGGCATTTGCCCCTTCCCCTACATTTTGAAAAAAAATGTCATATAAGAGGGGGGCATTTGCCCCTTCCCCTACATTTTGAAAAAAAATGTCATATAAGAGGGGGGCATTTGCTCCCCCCCCCCCCTTACATTTAAAAAAAATGTCATAAAGTTGTTATTTGACCCCTTCCTCTGGTAAATTTTTCCCCACCCCCCCGGAAAAATTCCTAGCGACGCCCATGTCAATGGACTATCCAGGAGTTTAAAATTTATAACATTGGTTTGAATCTGTGGAACCTAAGTTCAGAAAATTAATAAAAAAAAATATGAAAAAATAAAACAAAACACATTCAATTGATTGTTTTACTTAATTTAAAAGAATGCATGTAGAATAATTAAATTTTGCTTACAACTGTTATGAAAATAATTTATAATCAACCTTAAAAGAAAACATTACGAGCTGTTCTGTGACCAAGTATTGTGTTTGGGAAGTCTCTGTAAGGATGAGATCCTATAAACCATTGATGGGGCTTCTTTTATGGCGCCCTTCTTTCATCCAAGTAATAGCCGGTAGTGCAATGGCCTTGGAGGCACCACGGATAACATGATAGTAGTAGCCGCCTATCTTAAATTTTGTTTTGCATAATTAATTAAAAACTAAATGTAAAAAAAAAATAAAAAATTAAATCCCGTAGTAAGTTTCTTTAGAGATAGATGTAGTAAATGAAATATGTAAATTTATAGGTTACATTCCAAAAGTTATGAAATATGTAAATACATGAATATGTAAATTTATAGGTTACATTACAAGATTAATGAAATATGTAAATACATAGGCTACATTACACAAATCATGAAATATGTAAATACATAGGCTACATTACACAAATCATGAAATATGTAAATAAACAGGTTACATTACAGGAGTAATGAAATATGTAAATACATAGCTTACATTACAGGAGTAATGAAATATGTAAATACATAGGTTACATTTCAGGAACAAACGACTCAAAAAAACCAACGATTACATATTAAACTTTTTTTCTAATGACCTAACCATCCAATGTCCACTAAGTCTGAGTATCCATGAAATTAAAAAAGAAATATTTGATCATCGTGACAGATATACAGTCACTATTTTTTTTTTACAGACTGTCTCTTATTCTGAGTATATTTTCTTCTCGCTATCTATACATAAATATATCAGCTATCACACATTGTCCATATTGATGTTGGCAGTAAGTGGCTTCATTAAACTGTTCTATAGTTTTTCCCTTCAACTTCGAGTCTGTCTCATTAAAAAAAAATTGTCTAAATATACAATCCGACCTTCACTATAACTTCTCCATAGTAACAGTGAAAGATAATGTGGTTCTCAAAGTGCGTGACACGACCCACCTAATGATTAAGAATCTCTGTATATGCATAATTACGTCTCTATTTTACTATATGTTTAAAAAAAAACTATAAAAGTAAATTTCGCAAGTTTACAGAGATTTTAATATTTTTTTTTAATTCTAGTTTTTATTGGCAGATGAGCTGCGTAAACAAAATATTTTCATAGTGGGTCTCGAAAATATGAATGTCATGGTCAAATATGGATATCATGGCTAAATATGGATTTCATAGTTACAGCTGGTATGTTGTCGTCACTGTTGGAATGTCGTGGTCTAATATGGATGACATGTCAAATATGGATGTCATGATGAAATATGGATGTCATAGTCAAATTTGGATGTCATAGTCAAATATAGATGTCATAGTCAAATATAAATGTCATGGTCTGATATGGATGTCATGGTCAAATATGGATGTTGTAATTACATCATGTCCTGTTCACAGTTGGTATATCGTTGTCACAGTTGAGATGTCGTGGTCTCATTGTCTCACTCATTATCTCATTATATTAACAGCGCTGTGGTGACAACTGAATAAGACCTATCAAGACTCTTCCCTGGTTTGACGTAGTCCAGACTAAGTATTCCTATAGGAGCTAGACGTAACACACAATAATAAAATGAGAACATCTTTCTGCCCGCACTCCAACTCAAAATTGACATCTGTTAACTTATAAACAGTTAATGTACGAAAAATACCGAACACAACTCGGACAATCTTTTTGTTTTTCCTTTTTTGTTAATTAATGAGATTTTTTTGCAATCTTGTGAATAAGACAAAAAAATCGACCAACTTAAAAAGTAAACATCAGATTGGAAAAAAAAATAATTCAATTATTAAATAAAAGTAACATGCAAATGATTTCTATAGGGCTGCAAACAAACCGAGACGGATTAATTATCGGGGGGTGGGGGGTAGGCTTCGAGCACGCCCCCTGTGCCCCTATTTTAAATGACCCCCCACAAAAGTTTAAACTTTACACTCATAAATTAAGGGGCTTAACTTCTGCGCTCAGTCCACTTCTGCTGAAGTTTGCTCTGAAACATCACGATGTGGTTACAGTCATTATTTTAGTGTCTAACGTCATAATCTAAGTGTCAAAGTCATAATCTGAGTGTCAAAATCATAATCCGAGTGTTTAAGTCATAATCTGAGTGTTTAAGTCATAACCTAAGTGTCAAAGTCATAATCTGAGTGTCAAAGTCATAATCTGAGTATCAAAGTCATAATCTAAGTGTCAAAGTCATAATCTGAGTGTTTAAGTCATAATCTGAGTGTTTAAGTCATAATCTAAGTGTCAAAGTCATAATCTGAGTGTCAAAGTCATAATCTAAGTGAAAAAAGTCATAATCTAAGTGAAAAAAGTCCCAATATGAGTGTCAAATCATAATCTGAGTGTCAAAGTCATAATATAAGTGTCAAAATCATAATCTGAGTGTTTAAGTCATAATCTAAGTGTCAAAGTCATAATCTGAGTGTTACTGGAGGCGTCCCGGATGGCGTCATCTAATAACAATCTGTCATAGAAAAAATTATTTGGTCATTATTAAATAATTACAGTTGTAAATACGTGTCTAGAATGATGATGACATTGCGTCTTTTATTCATGATATTTGCAGATTGTGGAAGGCGGGAAGTGGGGGGGGGGGGTCATAATCCCACAAATACAATGGTTTCATGACAAAGCTTTGCTCTCATTCGTAAGAATATTTTTGTTTTTTTACAGTATGCAGGATGAAATCTAATCGATATTAAATTACTTCACTACATGCACCATGGAAGCATTGATATAATATTAATAATAATTAAAAAAAAATATATGCCAGTATTATAAATAATTGAAACTGCCCATTGAATGATTGATATGCACGGTTAATCTCAGCTTAATTAAAATAAATAAAAAAAAAATGAATTCTAATTAAACGGCAATCCACGTGTTATGTTTTAAATTTGTTGAATGAAAAACAATAATAAAAAAAATATCTAAAAATAGCGTGCTTTGTTAATCTCAGACGATACGTGAAATTGTCACAGATGATCGAAGAACAAAAGACTTCGATACTGCTAAGGCTTGCTTGTCTGTACATCACAACACCCGATATGAATTGAACAAAAAAAAAATTAACCATATAGCATCGGCAGTGCTCCCACACCCCTTCCAAACAGCGCATCTAGATTTCGGACTAATCAGTATCTCTGAACAAAAAAAAAAGAGCGAATTGTTCGTCATCCAATCATATTTCAGGTTTCTTTTATTGAAAGCTTTAATTGTTTACTGTTTTTTTTTTAAACTTAGGTTTCGTCTGCTGACTAAACAACCCTTGGGAGTTTGTGTGCCCAGTGGGTGGGAGATAAAAGGATTTATTTGGTTTGATGAGTACATGTGCCAGGCAACTCAGATTCGATTCTGTCCATTCATCATAGTTTGACACACTAATCTATGCATGTTGTAAAAAAAAAGAACAACACAGCAACAATACAAAGCATCATTTTTTTTTAAAAATAGGAATATCGATTCCACTGTACTTAAAATCCGATTACTAATATTTAAATACATTGTTTTCTAAAAAAAAACAATATAAGTCTTTGAGCAATACGTCTGTCAACTATGAATCAAATAATGATTAACTTAAAAATGACATTCTTGGTTGTAAATGATACAGCCAACGTGTCGTGCTGTCCTAAGAGCAAAACTAGCCAGCCAATGTTTCAACTGGGTGGGTACTACAGTCAAAGGCAGAAGTAAGCGACCAAAATCAGATCTAGTTGAGATTTGTACTTTTTATTTTTTACTATTTGAGAACCTTCAAAATATGTATTACTTGTATGTATCAATACATTGTATCATACATTTAAAAACAAATTCCCACAACAAAAACTATGGTCTTTGAATTTTTTCTCTGTGATACAAATTTAATAAGGGGGCGGGGTTTGAATGATATTTTTCTGTCATCTTTAATGTAGAGGGGAGATAAATGATTGTTATCGGTCATCTTTTGTTATAAAGGGATGAACGTTTGTGACATCTAGAGTTTCAATAAAGTTTTATTATTATATTTGCATTTATCTTGCGCACTTTGTAACGCAGATGTTATAATGGTCCAACATCTTTGCATATTTTTAATTGAATCTCCCAACAAACTAGTCAGGATGTCATACCGACAACTTCCAAACTAACTACTAGTCAGAGTATCGTACCAGCTACTAGTTAGAGTATCGTACCAGCTACTAGTCAGAGTATCGTACCAACTACTAGTCAGAGTATCGTACCAGCTTCTAGTCAGATTATCATACCAGCTACTAGTCAGATTATCATACCAGCTACTAGTTAGGTTATCATACCAGCTACTAGTTAGATTATAATACAAGCTACTAGTCAAATTATCATACCAGCTATTAGTCAGATTATCATACCAGCTACTAGTCAAATTATCATACCAGCTACTAGTCAGACTATAATACCAACTACTGACTATCCTAATAGTTACTAGTCAGGCTGTCACACCAGCTACTAGTCAGACTATCATACAAGCTATTAGTCATATTATCACACCAAATACTAATCAAACTACTAATCTTAAATAATGGCTATCGGCCACGCCCAGTTGTCTAATCTGTTTTCCATAAATGTAACTTGCTATAACGTCTTCAAACACGGAACATTCTTTATTGCTATCATCTCATGAAAACATCTACTGTCATTACCGTATATGTGGGATGATTGTTTTTGTTGGATGGCTGTATTAATGACTTTACTATTTGTGGGATGACTGTATTAATGACTTTTACTATTTGTGGGTTGACTGTATAACAAAATTGAAATTAACACGAGCAAAAAAAATTAAAGTAAGAATGAAAACAGAGAAATAGCAATACAAATATTGGGCAAATTATAAGTAAACAATTAAAGGCGTGGTCATTTTGCCCCATAAAGACAACATCCCAGAACGACCAAACAAAAAAGCGATGCTATTATTTCTTAATTATTAAATCAATAATTGTATTCCTGTTGTTTTTTGTTCTAATGTTCGATAATACTCACGGTTCACCCTCGCCGCATTGGTACAGTGTCGCAGTATTTGGGATGTTTTTTTTTGGTGACTAACTTTAGAATTAGACTTGGCATAATCACACATTTCAGTAAACGTTCATTGGTTTTAAGGCCAATAGAATTTAGCTTTAACACTAATAAAGTAAAGTAAAGTTTCCTTAGCATAATGGACCATCGGGACAGATGAAGAGTAGAATTCATCTGTTTTTATAACTTCGGCATATGAAGGGATTGTGTGATAAACACAACGCCCAGCCGCCTTTACTTCCCCAACTTAAGTCAGGCTACTATTAAAAGCAGGGCGGACTTGTGAGACGACTTTGCACCAAATAACACCCGGAAAAATCCATGGTTCTCAACGACGATCGAACCCATGACTCACAGGTCGACAGTCGAGTATCTATACCACTCGGCATAAGCTCATCTTATTATAAAATACATCAATGCTTAAATTTGTGGGCGGCTTTATTTCATTCTGGGAGTCGTCGGGGATTTTTGGTTTCGACAGATGCCTAGTGGTGTGTACGACTGGACCACGGACAGATGCCGTGTACTTCAAGGAACACCCTGTGAGCTCTGTATTTAAATTACGGTAACTATTACGCAAAGAAGGTAATGCCAAGATGACGGTCTTTTTCTGCAAGTTTTTGACCCGAATAGGCTCTCCAGTTAAATGTATCACTAAGTGAGAACACATAACTGACTAAGCCACCTACTACCGCGTAGCAATATTTAAAAAAAAGTTCTTCCTTCCTTCACACTATCATTTTTTCGTGAGTGCATTGGGAGTGGAGGCACTATATAGGGAAATAGTCTCCATCACTGTGGTACATTTGGATACTTATCAATGACTCAGTGTATGAAGGTCGCAAGTAATCCTACCCTCCGCCCTCCACACACACACATCAGGACAAGTAGCACGTCCTTTTTGGAGATAATGAAGTTGTGTATTAATTTAGCACTTTAGATTGGCATTGAAGTTTGTTTACCAATTAAAAAGGCGGAAGGGCACGGGGGGCGGGGGTAGTGATAGCCTTGCTTTTAAATACATTAACACTAAATGACACGCAAGGCTTAGTGTAATGGACAATGATCATTCTTGTAACGCAGTGGTGTCAAACATTGTTTTAATGAACGGAGCCCTTTTCAAAATCAATATCCATACCTTTGGCCTGAAAGTCTACCATATGTTTTACAATAAACTAAGCTAATGGTACTTAAAGACAGTTTAATTTGTTTCTCAGAATAGAATAAAGAGTTTTCTGTAACAACATGCTGAGTTATGAAGTTTTGAGAGCCGCTGAAGTGTGTGTGTATATATATATATATATATATATATATATATATATATATATATACTACCATTAATTAACGGTAACCCTTCTGCACATTTGTTTCACCTCTGCAGCGCAGTAATTTCACTTGCCAGATTTCCACCGATTTGACACACACACCCACTTCTCCATTCAGGCATAAAAACGTATTCTGACCATGTTGTCACTACCTCCACTAACAGCGTGTCTCCCGGCCTCATTCGCTGCCCGCAATAAACGGGTATCTACAAATACAATTAATTACTGCTGCCCGCACCCACTCCCCCACCCACTCTTTTTTTTTTTGCGAAAAGTAAATACAGGCAGCGTCCCCTAGAGTCAACACCAGCTCTTTGATTAGTTTAATTGTTCCAGATCTAATGTGAGCGTTTCAGGTTCCAGAGGATAAAATAATTTAATTCTTGCACAAATAAAAATGCGAACCTATGATTAAAAAAAAAGGGGGAAACGGTGAAGTCTTTGATTTCCCCCCCCCCCCCCATTTTTATCTTTACGTACTGATTCAAAAAAAAAAGTAATGGTCCTTCGTTTTGTATTTCTTTTTAATCGTTAATTTATGTTAATATATATTTAGCATATAAATTTATTGATCTCTTCCCCCCCTTCCACTAAAAGCCAACAATAAAATAATTTTAAGTAGGGAGCGACCGATATGCCTTTTTACCGATAGTCCGATACCGATATTTTTCCCCAGCATTTTTACCGATACCGATATTTTTTTTAATTAACAACACTGTCAAACACGTGTTTTTCTCGTGCTACAGCTAATGACGTATATCAACCCATGCTCACCCCTTCCCTGTCATATTTCGTAACACTTTGCCCCCCCCCCTAACTTCCCATCCCAACAAAAAATACACACAGATTTTCACTAATTGTATCATTCAAGGTCATACATTAGAATTAAAAAATGCCAATCCTATTGTTTCATGGTCATATGGCTGACGCAATTTTTGTGGGCGTGACAATTTCTGTGTACGGGTTTTTTTTTTTCCTTTCTTTTTAAATCTCGTCTGATCTGGTTATAGAATTGGGTTTTTTACGGATTTTTTTTTTCTGTAACTCTGTTGTGAAAAAAAAATGTATCGGCAGCCAAAAAACGGCCGGTCCGATAGTTAACCCATAGTGCCAATATCGGTGCGACTATCGGTCGCTCCCTACAAAAATCGGTTGATCCGATATTAACCGATAGTGCCAATATCGGTCCGATACCGATACCAATCCGATTATCGGTCGCTCCCTAATTTTAAGTAATTTTGAATGCGCCCGGTGCATTTCACAGACAGACACAGGGTCAGTTAAACCGTCAGGCTAAAAGGGCTACAGCCAGCCCCATAGCGTGAAAATTCTACAGCAGGGGTCAGGTAATCTACAGCAGGGGCCAGGCAATAGCAGGGAGCAGGTAATACATTTTACTAAGTAGAGCAAATAAGCAGAGGGGGGGCAGACAAAACGCATGGGGGGAGGCCGGGCCGCCCCCCCCCCCGCACGCTACGGGCCTGGCTACAGCATTTGGCTGATGGAAAGAATGACGTTCACTTATCAAACAACAAATACTCTCTGCGATTTTTTTTTACCGTTAATTTCATTAAAAGAAAATGGTGGGAAATCTGAAATGATTTTTGCATCGTCTGACGTCAAATGTGGAATGACCAGCAACAATTCACACATTGTAATTGTTTTATTTTGTTCGCAAAATTATGCTTTTTTTGGGTAACAAGCCTGAGTTCTGCAATAACCTTAACCACACCTGCCAACACCAATGTCTTTCCAAAAAGGGTGAAATTAAACGTCAGCATCCATAATATTACAAATGATTTAATGGGTATACTTCTAAAATACATTTTTGTGTAACAAGCCTTTGTCCTTCTAATAATCTAACCGGCCCTGCAAAACAAAATGTGTTTTCTCCCCACTCCTCATTTTTGTTATAAAATGTCAGCATCCATAATATCACAGATGAATTCAATGGTGAACTTCTCCAGACACGTAAAGTGAATTGAACAGTCAGGTGAAGACACTTTCCCGACACACAGTGACTAAAACATTTACAAAAATAAATCATGACAGTTTTTTGTTGTTGTTGTTGTTGTTGTGGAATTTCTTACTAAAGCTATCGAGCCGAATGGCACCCTGCCTTACTACGCCACAGATACATAAATTATTTCGTTGCCACTCTTCATTAACGCTGAATATATCTCCGAACAAAAAAAAAACAACCAAAAATGAAAAAATCTAATCGAAACTCCAAAACCGGTTTTTTTTTTAAAGTTCAATTTTTTTTTTTCGTTTCTGTTCCCCCTCCCCCCCTCCCCCCCCCCACCCTCCCACACCCTTTGGAAGGTGACTTTTAAAAAGTCATCTTTCATCTGTTAGTCGGTCAGCACCTCCTGGTCTCTCCCTCCCACAAAACATCCTCTGAACCCCCCCCCACCCCACCCCTCCAACTCTGGCGTGAACTCACACTACGCCACCTGCAACCATGCTATTTTCTGTAACATTAACTAACAACAAAAAACAAAACAAAAGAGCAGAACCCTGACGGGTGTTTGTTACAGCATTGATTTATTTCTTTGTTTGTTCTGTTCACTTCGCCTACGTGTCGAGTGACAGTGATCGGGGGTGGGGGGGGGGGGCGGGAAGGGGGCACTTCAAAAACTGTGCAACACTGGGAGTTACGGTAGATGGAGGGAGGGGGAAGTACTACTAATTTGGGCATTATATACAAAACTAGAAATTTACAGTCAGAGACAAATCTATCTATCTATCTATCTATCTATCTATCTATCTATCTATCTATCTATCTATCTATCTATCTATCTATCTATCTCTATATCTATCTCTATCTATCTCTATCTATCTATTTATCTATCTATCTATCTATATAATAAGATGCTATCTATTTAAAAGATCTAGATTTTTTTCGACATTTAGATTATGCTAAATTTGTTTGGTAAAGTCTAAAAAATTCCCCACTTTTTTTTTCGGGAAAATAGTTGGCAGCAATGGGCGGAGAGGAAAAAAAAAAGACTGGGTTAGGGTTTGACTAAACCTTTTATGTATTCATTGACTTTTACAAGCAATACCGATTTCATGAGTGTGTATGTCTGAGTGTGTATGTGTGAGTGTGTATGTGTGATTGTGTATGTGCGAGTGTATATGTGTTAGTGTGTATGGGTGAGTGTGTATGTGTTAGTGTGTATGGGTGAGTGTGTATGTGTTATTGTGTACGCGTGAGTGTGCATGTGTTAGTGTGTATGCGTGAGTGTGTATGTGTTAGTGTGTGTGGGTGAGTGTGCATGTGTTAGTGTGTGTGGGTGAGTGTGTATGTGTTAGTGTGTATGGGTGAGTGTGTATGTGTTAGTGTTTATGTTTTAGTGTTTATGTGTGACTGTGAGTATTTGAGTGTGTGTGTAGATGAGTGTGGATATGTGAGTGTGTATGTGTGAGTGTGTGCCTTACTATGAGTGCGTGTGGATGAGTGTATATGTGTGAGAGTTATAAGTTGGTAAGTTTAACACTTCATTAAATTGACTATTGAAGATTTAGCAGTTGGTAGTTCCTACACTTTATTAAGCAATGTTTACTTAAGAAAAAAATGTTAAATTGACTATTGTTGCTACAGGGAAGAGGCTCTATATTGTAGAAGATAAAATTGCATGATCTTCTTAATAAAAGGCAAGTGTGTGTTATTTGTTCCACCAATGGTATTTGATAAAGTTATCACGTGACTTGATTCCACCTAACCGATCACGTGACTTGCTTTCGACCCGGAAGAGGATAAACACCACGAGATATAGTCGCAAACATAGATATATATATATCTATGGTCGCAAATATACAGTGTGTTTTATTTTTGTTCCATCAGGTAGTTTTCATATCGTGCGATGCATGCGTTGTAACACTGTGTCATATGAAAACTACCTGCGAGGGAGACAGTGTTACAACGCATACATTGGCCCATTAAAAAAAAATGGCATGAAAATAAAAATTACATGTCATGAATTACGAATTTTCGGGGCCTCCTACAAGTAGGGGCCCATATTGCGCTCTACACATCTGATACAAGCGGCTCTCAAAAATTTACATTTACTGAAAGCTAAGTGGTTCGTTCTTTTTTTTTAAGAAAAAAAAGCAATTGTAGTTAAGGATACAAAATTAGATTCAATTTAAAGTCACTGCTACAATAAATAATTACATTCTGAAAAGGGTTCGTTAAATTAAAAAGTTGGGGGACCACTGGACTATGCTTATGTCCATTTTACGATTTCGCCAATGTTTGTTTGACATCTATGCACATCAAAACTATATTTAATAATGTGAGTATGTTAATGAAATATTGTAATTAACTTTTTTTTATTTACAAGATGTATTCCCCCCCCATATCCCCCCCTCCCCTCTCCCTCCTGCACCCTAAAGATTAACTCACTCACATGTAAGTTTCAATCAATGCCGACGTTACTACGGCATTGAATCTGGAAAAATAAAAACCGTTATCGCGGTCTCCAACCATGTAGAAAGGTATTAATCCACTTTCGCATTTGGTGCTGGGGGGACATCAAGGGGAGCGCAATCCTTTTGAGTTACTGCCGTACATATTGATCTCCCCTTGAACGTCCTGAAATAGACAAAAGAGAGAGGGAGTTAAAGAGAGTGGGAGAGAGAGAGAGAGACAATGGAGGGAGTAAAAGAGGGTGGAAAGTGGGAGGGGGGAGGGAGTAAGGAGTCCATTTCTAAATTAAGTCTGTAAACTCTCCTCTCTACGATCACCCCCCCCTCACCCACCCACCTTCTGTTAGCCCTCCCCTGTCACCTCCCAATCCCCCCTCCCCCACTGGTGACGTATATCATGTCTGCAATTACCGATGACACGGGAAAAGCGGGAAATGTGACACACAGATTTTAATGTCTGTCTGTTAAAGGTATGAATGTCTCTTGTCGTATGCTAATACCACCAGACACGTTCTACTCTGTTTTTTAGAGCGACTTAGGAAATATTAAATTCGTCCATTCTCTTACACCCCCCCCCGCCACCATTTCCCAGTATGATAACGTCACAGTCTTATTGGATTATACAAGTGGTTCTCACACTTTTGCTCTTCGCTAACAACTACGACGACATAAATTTGATTTCAAGACCCAATATAAAAAAACGACCGTTTTCTTTTCGCCAATAAAAGCTAGATAGATAGATAGATAGATAGATAGATAGATAGATTAGATAGATAGATTAGATAAATAGATATATAGATAGATAGATTGATAGATAGGTATTTCCCCCTTTAGCTCTACACTCTACAGGTTTACAAACATTAAATATAAATGTAATTTTTATCGCTACCCACCTGTAAATTTGTCATGTTTGTCGCGAACCACACATTCAGAGCTACTGGCTTTAACACTATAGTCATTATCCACTATTTTAATTGGCCAGTTGCATATTCACCTCTGACTTGCTTTCGGTACAAGTAGAAAAATGATGTTTTCGACTTAAATTTATTATTGATTACTTTGTGACCAATTTGGCGGGAAATCACCAACATAACGAATGACATCTTGCTACAATTTTGTAAAGATGTAATTGTGAAATGAGTATATGTAATGGAATGCCACTGCAATGTAATGGCACTGAAATGTTGAGCATTAATAATTTTAAGATAAAGTCTATTAACCTCACGTTGTTTGCCCATTTCATTTATGTATTTCCTTAAGCGACGCAGCAGTTCTAGAGTTTTGTCAACAATGTCTTCAAAAAAAAAAAACAGCAACTAAGTAAAGACTAAAATGTCACACTAGAGATTAACTGGGCATGTCGTTTAAATTTCTTGTTTCTATATACAGACACACCTCCTTTTCAAGCATAATTTGATTTATATATGTATAACCTTATTTAAGTCTGTCTAACTCCGCCCCACATCGCCTCGTTTTAAACAAAATGAATTAAACACGTTTGACATAATTTCGCACAATCGCACACATAGTAACAAACAATCACACACTTTCTTACACAATTTCACCAAAAAATCACGCACAATCGCAAACAATATCACACAATCACACGCAATCATAATCAACTTCACACTGGCACTTATTAAATCTCACACAATCACACACCAAAACTTCACACAGGCACATCACACTCGATCTCACATAATCACACTATCACACACACACAATCACACAAACACAATCACAGTTTTCTAATAATGAACCACTGTGGTGAAGCGGCTGAAATCATTTCGTGTAATGGATTCAACACTAATGTCTTCTTGTGAGCGATAAAAAAAGCAATTATGAAGTCGTTAATCTGTTCCTGGCAACGGTGGACGTCCGGACGCTAATTTTTGTTGTTATCTGCCGGATAGGATAATAACATTTTTACACACATTTAGTCTTGTCTGGTGGCAACTATAAGCTGACCAGTTTTAGGTCATAAAGTTTCATTCCGGGGTGATAGGTCACATGATTTCTCGTAATTCTAAATAAAAGTCCACCTTGATTATTTCATGTTGATGAAAAAGTCATTCTTATTCTTTCAGTATTGTATGTTAAGAGATAAGTTGATTATTTCGTCAGATAGTAATGCAATGGTTTAGAACTTTAGATTACTTATTTTTTGAACATTTTTGTTCTATAAGTATAGTTATAAAATGTTTGTCTCTTATTTCTTTGTCAGTTGATTATGTCCACACTGAAACCGTTGTGACTTTATATTTAAAGAGATTCCCGTTGTTTGGTTGTGAAACAAACGGAGAGGTAATCACAACAGTTTAGGTAGAGGACTATCTGGGTTATGTCGCCAGGGAATAGATAGCGGGACGACTGTGGTAGAGCAAGACTGGAGATCAAAACCTATGTTCCTTTCGACGGGCCGATCGATCAACAATTACCCGACCACCAAGTTCTTAAAGAGTGGACTCACAAAATCGATACACACTGGTCAGTTTTTTAATCTTAGAAAACTCTTAATCATTTTCTGGTGGCCGTAATATTGCAAACTTGATGAGCCGTGGGTGTGTTGCTGGATCACAACTCAGCGGTCATCTCGCACACATTGACTTGACTTGACTATCCCTTAACCAGTGGATGGGTCGTTGGGGCACCGTTTTTGACCGAAAACTAGTTCCCACCATTTTCTCTGGTCCTGTGCTGTCTTTTGGGAGTCGACGAACCGGTCCGTTCTTTGATGTTGTCTTCTCATCTTTTCTTTTGTCTTCCTCTTTTCCTTCCTCCGTTGGTTGTACCTTGCATGATTGTCTTTGCAAGACCTCCACATGTCGAAACGTGTTCATACCATCGCAGTTTCCTCCTCTTGACAAAAGTTAGAAGGTCTTCGTGAGGGCCGATGGCAGCCGTTATTTTAGTGCGCACCTCTTCATTCGTTATGTGTTCCGCGTATGAGATGTTCAATAGCTTGCGAAAACATCTCATCTCTAGCGCACTTATTCTTTTTTGGAGGTCTGCAGTAAGCGTCCAAGTTTCACATCCATACAGGAATACCGATGTCACCAGAGAGCGCATGAGTCGAGTTCTTGATCTCAGAGAGAGTCTGTTGCCTTGCCAAATGTGTTTAAGTTTGCTCAGAGCTGCCGTTGTCTGGGCCAACCTGGCAAGAATTTCTTCTCTGGCAGACATAGTGGCGACTTTTGCCATTGCAGTCTTTGTTGGGGGGCATGAGTTATATGTCGTACTTGGCTACAGTGTTTCACAAACATTTACGCTAAAACAACACTTTTGGTTTTGCGACCTACCTTCCAAAAAAAAAAAAGTTTGAGAGACGGACCATTATATCAAATGTATACTTGGGGGTCCAACTAAATACCACCGCTGGCAATCTGGGAGCTAAGAATCTGAGATAACTGGGATCCCTGTAAGGATGAAATAAGATCTCTTAGAGAGTATAAACCACTAATTGGACGGTTTTTGCAGTGCCCTTCTTTCATCCCCACCATAGCCAATAGTGCAATAACCATGGAGGCACCACGGGTCCATAGGTAGAAAGATGGATATTTTTACTTTTAAATAAGAACTTATTACACTTTTCATTTTTTCACAGTAATCATTTTTTTTACAACTCCCACATCCATTAGTAGTAGAGACTCTAGGCTGTGGCGTAACGAGCTTAACTCGCGCCCGATGCAAAATAACTTTTTAGCGAGAACCATATAATATTATATGTAAAAAATACCATTCGGCGACACTTTTTGCGTAACGCCTGGGGCATGATGCCCTCTTGCTCCCCTTCACTACGCCACTTGCCCTAGGTTGGGGGTTATTTAGCCTAAAGCTTAAGATCGGACTTGTTTGAACAAAGTCAACATTTCATCCTCAACAGAAAATTGTTACATTAAAATCACCAAGTGTGCTGGGAGGAAAGCGATCCATTTGTCTTAGATACAGACTTAGTGTATCACAAGACATCAGTCACAGAACAGCAGTTTATCTTGAAGGACTCGGATCGACTTTACACCCCCCCCACCCCCTTACCGAGTCTGTTTCACGTGACCCACATCGCTGTAAAGAAGAAGAGTCCTAGAGATCAACAGATAAAATATTTTAAATAATGGTATAAATGTTATAGAGCCGGTTAATTACGAACTATCAAAGTGTCATACACGTTAAAAGTAAAATAAAACGATGTACAGAGTGATATTTTGTTACTAATAATAGACAACGTGGAAAAAAAATATAGCCTATAGATTTAGAATACTTGGCATGGGAGTAGGGGAGAGAGGGAGATGGGGAGGAAGAAAGCAGGTTGGATTGTATATAAGCATGTGAACCATTGGTTTTAACCAATAGAAATAAACCGATAATGACGTAATTTATACGATCTCCTCTATGGAGAGGCGAGACAATTTCTTTTTCGTTGGATAATGTAAAAAATTAATTAGGAACAAAAAAAAGCAAACAAACAAATCAAATTCAAATCATAAAATATTTTGACGTTTGTAAGATCATAATAATGAAACATTACATTTTTGTGCATTAAAATTTGAATATGTATCATTTTGTATGACGCTATCTAACAAAATCTAGCAGTGAACAAAAAAAAACCCAAAAAAAAAAACAATTCTAAGTCAGTCCAGATAGTTCCATTCAAGTGCCAATAAATCTCTGACAAAGACAACCATATCTGGTTTGTAGGAGGGGGGGGGGAGGTAAGAGGGATGGAGCCATAGGTCTGTATTAAAAACAAATATGCTCACCCACCCCTTTTTTTCATTTCAATCACATCTGGTGGCTGACAAGCTCACGTTCAAAGTGCACCCACGCACTCACCCACACACTCACCCACACTCACACACATTGGTAGATCATTAATCTCCCTTTGGAACAACCCTTCTCCGTTCCTTTTGTTGTTGTTTTTGTTTTTTGTCTATCGGAACTGATGCGCCGTATGACTGACAGACTGACTAATCAGACATTTCAAGGAACAGCCGCCAGATAGTCGTGCGAATAGAACTTAGACCTCTTAAGTTAACCAACGCTTTTTTTTTATATAGCCACCTACAATTTGACATACTTGTATATTCTACATGACAGTACACTTTTTTTTTCAATAATTTCGAATCAATGAAGCAATATCCTGTAAAAAGAGTTATCGATGAAAAATCACAGATAATTTTTTTTTTTAAGTCGGATAGACGAGGGCCTAGGTTTTTTTCAGGGTCTAAGGCTAAAGCTTTATTAGTCTAATAATAGCCCTGGTCACGATGACACATTCACGAACGCCGATAGACTATTTGTCATATTTTAATTAAACAATTTATGCAAAGAATAAACACCTATTTAACTTCTCTACAAAGAAACATAAGGGATTTCTAACACCATAAATAACCTCATCAGGAGTCTAATCCACATCTGTCAGTTACTGATAACTGAGTATTGCTAGTTTGTATACATTTGTTACTAGTATCAATGGCATGGTCTAGGAGACGTACTATGATCTTTAGCGACAAGATCATTAGGGTCTCCTGGTCAGTGAAAAACTTTTGCAACGGTGGTGGTACGGTGATCAGTTAGGAGAATCCGAGATCATAGTAATCACAGCCGGTGGTGGTAACAGATGTTGTCGGCACAAACCTTTTCACTGTCACAGCCTGCCATTTCTGGCAGTGGGGTAAGGCACACAACACCCTGTCAGTCTGGCAGTGGCGGTGAAAATAAAAAAAAATCAGTTGCTGATATTTCTTAATGTATTTATAACGTAAATAGCAAGGCGAGTATAGGGCTGTATTTCAAACATTATTAGTGCAGTTGTGTGTGAAGTTCCTGTAAGGATGAGATGAAATCTCTTAGATCCTATGAACCACTAATGGGACGGTTTTTATGGTGCCTTTCTTTCATCCCCACCATAGCCGATAGTGCAATGGTCATGGAGGCACCACGGAAGATATATCGGGAACTTGAGCCAAGACCTGAAAAATTTCCTTGGTCCTCACCGCGGATCAAACCAGGTACCTTCAGGTCGACAGTCGAGCGCTCTACCGCACGACTATCCGTCCCCTTCTTAGTGCAGTTGTAGCAACTTTCATATCTCAGTGTTTTTTTAAATAATATATCCATATTACAGTATGATTTACTGTGTAAGGAATATGGGATGCAGGTATTCAATATTTATCAAAAACAATTACACTTGTTACGTGACAAATAACACATTGATGACAAACAATATAAAAGTTCTTTAATAAACACTAGACGTGAATAGGTCATTATCGACAAATATCACCCTACAGGGTCACCATACCACTCACGTCCTCAAAGTAAGGGCAACGCCCCCCCCCACACTTACTCCCAAGGGGGCATCGGTAAGGAGGAGGGGTCTACACTAACTTCCCTTACAAACTTGTACAGCTAGACGTTTAACCACGTGCTCTATGATCCGGTCTCCCACCCTAACTATAATAGCTGACCATTCATACTATTGTGCAGCCATGCGTGCAAAACAAGCACACACACCCATGTCCACAGGCACACAATTAAAGTCACTCTGGGGATATCTTATCAGAGCCCCATTTTAGTTCAATGTATGCAGCATCACATTTGCTAATGATTAAGTATATTTTGTAAACCATTTGTTCTTTATAATATATATATACACACATTTGGTTTGAGAGAGAGACAGAGAGAGAGAGAGAGAGAGAGAGTGAGAGAGAAAGAAAGAGAGAGAGAGAGAGAGAGAGAGAGAGGGGTGGATGGATTTACAAAAAAAAAATATAACTGAGAACATATTTTAACTTGAAAGAAGTTTCGATAGTGAACCACAGTGATTGTACTGTAAACACTTCGCGGCCCTCTTTGATAACAGTTTAGGTTTCGCGAGCCAAAGAAAGAGTATAAAAGCATCAGTAATTATATATACACATTCCCCCCCCCCTATTACTTTTAAGATTTTACAAACAATTACTTTTTTGCGACACGTATAGAAATATAGTTTTAATTGTATACACACAGATTCCCGAAACTTTTGAATTCTAAAATTTAAATTCTGATCTTTTCCCAACAGATCATAGTAAGTCTCCTAGACCAGGTTAGGCATAAGGCGTTTGATTTTAGTAAAAAAAAAAGGGCATTCAAACTAGCAATACTCAGCTATCAGTAACTGACAGATTATGATTAGACGCCACATAAAATTATTCATAGTGTAAGAAATCCTTTATGTTTCTTTTTAGAGAAATTAAATTCTGGTCAAAACCCACCTTAAATTCTTCCGCGACTTAACCAGTGACTCAACCGGTGACTCAACCAGTGACTCAACCAGTGACTAACACATTTCAGTCTTGTCATCGAGGGTCTACTGAATGCATTTATTACTGGCCTAATTAACACACATATATGAAAATCCCATTATATAATGCGTTGTAGGACAAGTTATGATAGGTCATAGGCCCACCAGAAAATGAATCAAGTGAAACCCTATTGAATACTTCATAAACGATCCGACACATTAGCCCCATCGATGAAACAAAACTACAGAGATGTTGTAAATGATTCATTTGAGTGATTTTAAAAATTAGCTGTGGGAGTCATGAGTGAATCATCGAATCATGTGCATTAAGATATTTAAGAGGAAATGATATGGAACCATACAAAAATAAAGAGAATCGTGTGTCATGAGTGGGAAAAATCACCGAAGCGTGAAAAAAAAATTGTAGAAGATTTAAAAGAATTTAAATCACACAAAGAACAAAAAATTAAAAAAAAAACCGGGAAAATAAAACAGTTAATTTTTGTGTGTGGCCTAACGAATGAGACACCCAGAAACGTAAATATATGTCTTCTCGAAAATAACCGAAGAATTGGTTCATTATTAACTGATGTTTAGAATACTGCGCTAAACATTTTAATCACATACGTTTTTAAATGCATTAATTGTGATTTAATTTCGATTAATCATTATATATATACTAGCTATGCGAAACCTTTGCATAGAGTTATATCCCCTTAGGCTTGATCGGTAGGCTTGGTTATTTTTTGGTTTCGGGCAGATCCGATTTTTTCATGATTGTATTTTAAACTAGAATACTGTTGTATTCATTCTTTACTTTCGATTTAACGCAGAGTCAAAATTGCTTATGTATATATTAGGCAGTGGCTTCGAATACGACCGGGTGTGTTTCGTATTTTTTTTTCCGAGACACGACCAGCAAACTTTGATGACGTCAGTAAACAGAATGAATGAGAACTCGTATTTACTGCAGACTTTGATGACGTCATTTGCTGTTAATAATCGGATATATTTTTATATTTGGCTTTAATATTTTTCGAGTCTGTCCAAGCCTAATAAATAAAGTAATTTGCTGTTAATAATCGGAGATATTTTTATAATATTTTTTTTAAATAAATACGGCTTTGAATTATATATTTTAGTTGTCAGGATATATGTCTAAGACTAAGAGTTTTCGGGTCTGCCCAAGCCTAATAAAGTCGGACGAAAAAAACAAAAAAAATATGCGCTAAATTAGTATCTATCGTACCCCCCCCCCCCCTCCAGAAAGCTAACACTCGTTAATTCGTCTCCGTCAGTATTTGGTTCGATTCTCGGATATAAATGCTTCCCCATCCCCTCTATTTTCGTTTCTTAATCTTACTATTATTTAGTAAATTTGAAATATGTAGGCTTCTCTGAATTTTTTTAAGTGTGACGCAAAAATGATGGTAAGGAAAAGTTATGTAATATTTAGCCTTAGGACTAGCTATACCCTGCAACGCCTTTGCAGGAAGATAAACTATTGTAAAGCCATTGCCGAACCTAGGATTTGGGGGGCCTTGCATTTTGACATTCGATACCATGACATGAGATTATGTTCTTAATATTTAATGTAAAGAATAATTTTGGGAGCTCCCTCAAGCTGGAGCCCGGCGGGACTTTCGATTTTGGACCCCCCCTCCATCCCTTAAAATTGTTACGCCTCTGTGTTCAGCTATGAAATAGTTTAAAAAATCCCTAATTAGTTGTTGTTTCTTTTTTTTACAACATCCTAAAGTATAAATTATTTCAATTTTAAAAAAATGTCAAAGATATCTAGTTAGTTAATTTTCATTAAAACAAATTAAAGGATACATTCTGAAAAAAAAACATGTCTCAGGTAGGAATCGAACCTGGATATAGTCAGCATAAAAATGAGTCACAGACCAAACGGTTTCGCCACTGTGCCAGGAAGACACACAAGCTAAAGTGCAATTTTAATGTATAAGTAGACAAAAGGCGAAAAGAAAATAACTTTAAATCATAAGAGTTCTATTTGTTTACTGATGTCATCAAAGTTTGCTGGTCGTGTCTCGGAAAAAAAAAAATACGAAACACACCCGGTCGTATTCGAAGCCACTGCGTATATATTAATATATACAGTCGATTCCGCTTAATTGGGACACATCGGGACCGTGGCGTTTTGTCCTAATTAAGCGGCTGTCCCAATTAAACATACAAATTTACTATTGGCTTCTTGGTTTGGTTTCTTTGAGATTTGTCCCAAATGAGCGGCTGTCCCAATTAAGCGGCTGTCCCAATTAAGCGGAATCCACTGTATACATAGATATATATGTGTGTGTATATGTGTGTGTGTCTGTGAATGTATTTATATTTACATGCAAGGGTATGTAAGTGACCATTACATCTGCCATTATCAAATCAACAAAACCCAACATTAGACCAATACGGCTTCATTGTGTATTTAATAGTAGAGTTATGGTAAGAAGGGACACCGACAGATATTATAGGATATTAAAGTGTGTATGACAGAGATGGGTAAATTGGTAATCAGTCAGCGGGTGATCCGGATGTACAGCGCACACTCGGTGGGTTTCGGCCGTTTCCGGAGTGAAAAAAAAAAAATTCGGTATCGTTAAACAGCTGTCAAAAACAAACAGAGACATCACTAAGTCCTCATTGATGCAGCCAGTTATTTTATAGGAAACATTGTAGTCAAAAACGTGTACTCCATTGACAAAAGGTTTCCCCTCTCTGCCCGTGACTAGATTGTCTTACACATTGCTAAGAAGTGAAACAATAGAATCAAAAAGAAAAAAAAAAACGAAAATAAAATAGAAAAAATTAGGGAAAGTAGATTGTTTCAAAGAGTGGAGACAGAGAGAGAGAGAGAGAGAGAGCGAGAGAGAGAGGGAGAGAGAGAGAAAGAGAGGGAGAGAGAGAGAAAAAGAGGGCGAAAGAGAGAGAGAGAGAGGGAGAGAGAGAAAGAGAGAGAGAGAGAGAGAGAGAGAGGGAGAGAGAGAGAGAAAGGGAGAGAGAGAGCTGGGAATAAGATTATTAGTTTCGTTAAAATGTATATCATTCTCCCTTCTTTCTTTTTTTTATCTTTACTTTAATGTTGTTTCATCGACTGGGTCGATGCGATTCTGAACACACAAAACACAAATATTTTGCCGTGTAAACAGAAATGTTTTACTTACATAAAATATTGACATTCGACAAAGATCATTCGTCCACGAAAGTTGAGCCTTTTCTTTTGGGTTCTTGAGATCATATGTTGTATTAGAATATCAACCACGGTCTGTTCATAATAGTGTATACACGGTTATTTTTTTAGAACAGTAGTTTCAAAGTTGTCCCTTATAAAGCTGTGGTCCCCAAACCCTCGGGCCGAGGACCGGTACCGGGCTGTGGATTAAATGGTACCGAGCCGCGGAAGAAACGTTAAATTATTTCCTTTTTTTTTATTTACTGTCGCTAAGTGGCGTGTGAGAGGCAGTAACATTGTAAATCAATATCATCTAAAATATAAATAATAAGCACCCTTCCTCCCCCCCCCCCCCCGGGCCGCGTTGAAATAATTATCAAAGTTTCAGTCACAAGAAACTGTGGAAGTTATTGCCAAACATAGAACATCATATTAATCAGAAGTTTTGCTCTTGCTTTAGTTTAGTATTAAAAGATATCACATTTGAAATATTCAAGTTTCCTTACATTGACGTCCGTTCTTAGCTACGTCATGTTTTTTTTTATTTTATTTTATGTTAAAACTAATTGACATAGACATTAATCTCAACATTTCATTCAATTCTTCTTGTGTCTTCTTTCGCTGAGAAATAAAATGGCACGGTTAGGTCATGAAGAACGAAATGACACGGTTAGGTCACGAAGAACGAAATGACACGGTTAGGTCATGAAGAACGAAATGACACGGTTAGGTCATGAAGAACGAAATGACACGGTTAGGTCATGAAGAACGTAATGACACGGTTAGGTAATGAAGAACGAAATGACACGGTTAGGTCATGAAGAACGTAATGACACGGTTAGGTAATGAAGAACGAAATGACACGGTTAGGTCACAAGAAAATAAATGACACGGTTAGGTCATGAAGAACGAAATGACACGGTTAGGTCACGAGAAAATAAATGACACGGTTAGGTCATGAAGAACGAAATGACACGGTTAGGTCACGAGAAAATAAATGACACGGTTAGGTCATGAAGAACAAAATGACACGGTTAGGTCACGAGAAAATAAATGACACAGTTAGGTCAAGAGTTACTAAAAGTGAATTAAACATAATTATTCATCTAAAAAATGAAATATTTTAAGCAGGAATGGAGGGATTGTTACTTGTACCCGAGTACTGCTCGATTACGTTTTGATCCCATGTACTTTCTCTCCAGGTACTTGTACTTTCTCTCCAGGTACTTGTAATTTCTCTCCAGGTACTTGTACTTTCTATTCAGGCGCTTGTACTTTCTCTCCAGGTACTTGTACTTTCTCTCCAGGTACTTGTACTTTCTCTCCAGGTACTTGTACTTTCTATTCAGGCGCTTGTACTTTCGCTCCAGGTACTTGTACTTTCTCTCCAGGTACTTGTACTTTCTCTCCAGGTACTTGTACTTTCTCTCCAGGTACTTGTACTTTCTCTCCAGGTACTTGTACTTTCTATTCAGGTACTTGTACTTTCTATTCAGGCGCTTGTACTTTCTCTCCAGGTACTTGTACTTTCTCTCCAGGTACTTGTACTTTCTCTTCAGGCGGTTTTACTTTCTCTCCAGGTACTTGTACTTTCTCTCCAGGTACTTGTACTTTCTCTCCAGGTACTTGTACTTTCTCTCCAGGTACTTGTACTTTCTCTCCAGGTACTTGTACTTTCTCTCCAGGTACTTGTACTTTCTCTCCAGGTACTTGTACTTTCTCTCCAGGTACTTGTACTTTCTCTCCAGGTACTTGTACTTTCTATTCAGGTACTTGTACTTTCTCTCCAGGTACTTGTACTTTCTCTCCAGGTACTTGTACTTTCTCTCCAGGTACTTGTACTTTCTCTCCAGGTACTTGTACTTTCTCTCCAGGTACTTGTACTTTCTATTCAGGCGCTTGTACTTTCTCTCCAGGTACTTGTACTTTCTCTCCAGGTACTTGTACTTTCTCTCCAGGTACTTGTACTTTCTCTCCAGGTACTTGTACTTTCTCTCCAGGTACTTATACTTTCTCTCCAGGTACTTGTACTTTGTCTCCAGGTACTTGCACTTTCTATTCATGTACTTGTTCTTTCTATTAATATACTTGTACTCGTACTTGAATGGTCAGTACTTGGAACATCTCTGTCAGTAAGTAATGAACAATGGCGAAGTCTGTAACTGCATTATATTAACCTATATTCAATACATAGATACGCTGACAAGAAATAGATCATGCGGGTCATGAAACTCATGTAATACACATTGCAGGGCCTTTAATAAATTTATTGAAGGAAGGGCTGGGTAAAAAGTACATGACAGGCTTTGGCAGTGTTGGCCATAGTCTTTCCCCTATATTTCCCATGACTTGTGGAATAATTCTTGTTCATGTTTGCCTTAGCTGGGTTAGTTTCATTGAAAATGGGGAAGCTATCTATAAACATGGGCTACACATATCAATTTATAATAAAAAAAAATATTTCTAAGTTTTAATGAGTAAAGCAAATTGCATTGATTCTCCCATTTCCGACTATCGTTTTTTTTTCTGTGCTTGGCCCACAATAGAGAAATCGGTTAAAAAAAAAACCCATCCAAATCCCTTTCATATTTCATGCGTCCCTGACTTAAGACTTCAAGTAGGGACAATTAGCCTTACCTTTGGGATTTGAGACTTGAGCCGTCTTGCAGATACAATCAATTTTCATATTCTTAGTATCGGTAACTAAGGGAGTTCAGAATCAACGTTATCTATTCCTTTAATACATGGATTTATTTTTTTTACGTTCAAAATCTGACATACAATTATGAAGCACTTGTTTGTTGAAGTTTCCGTCGTTAAGGTCATGATCTCTCTTTCTCTTTCTCTCTCTCTCTCTCTCTCTCTCTCTCTCTCTCTCTCTCTCTCTCTCTCTCCCCCCCCCCCTCCCAGCATTCACCACTGGTGTCGATTTACAGAACCTGTGGAAATATTGTCCCACATAGGTGGAGACAAAAGAAATATGTTGGGCCCCCGCGTTAAAACAGTACTCTGTGTGTGTGTGTGTGTGTGTGTTGACTTCCGTGTTGCTTGTCTATCAACAACTTGAAACAACAAGTGGTTGTCAGATTATCTTCTTGTGGTCCGTTCGTCTTTTTTTTTTACAAAGTTCTGTTTGAGTTTTCCTATACGTCAAATGTTTCAGCGGGTCTCAAAGAACCAGCCTTTGTTTTTTTTTAGTTTTTGTAAGAAAGAGCTAAGCTTTTAGGAAGTTCTATTTGATTTTTTTATTGTAAATTCTATTTAAAAAAAAATGTTTCAGTGGGTCTTGTACCATGTGGCATAGGAAGGGTGCTTCGAGTTGTGCTGCAGCGTCGGGCGCAGAATTAGGAAGGGGTAACAAAATAAAAAAAAAAGCTGTTAAATGTTTTTACACTTTTAAGATTGGGAAAAGGGCGCCACAATATCTAAGTTCATCTCTCAGCTCATACCTGCATTCATTTGTTTTTACAAGTCCCTGGTAGGATGCTATGCAGTATCCTTCTTTCATCCCCATCATAGCCGGTAGTGCAACGATCACCACCATAGCCAATAGTGCGACGGCCACCACCATAGCCGATAGTGCGACGGCCACCACCATAGCCGATAGTGCGACGGCCACCACCATAGCCGACAGTGCGACGGCCACCACCATAGCCGACAGTGCAACGGCCACCACCATAGCCGATAGTGCAACGGCCACCACCATAGCCGATAGTGCAACGGCCACCACCATAGCCGATAGTGCAACGGCCACCATCATAGCCGATAGTGCAACGGCCGCCACCATAGCCGATAGTGCAACGGCCACCACCATAGCCGATAGTGCACCGGCCACCACCATAGCCGATAGTGCAAAGACCACGTGAGACACATGCAGGTGACTGGACCTGCATTAGAAACAACCAATCATCTGCGTACCTCACAACTGTCGTCACAGACATCACGTGATTTAAGACGTAAATATTGAGTGGCGGATGAGACGACTTACGACGTGCGGAACTCTGCCGCCGGTTTAGGGTCGGTATTTGTGAAATGTTAGTAATTTTTTTTTGTTCAGGATTGGGTAAGTACTATTAGACTCCGCGACTTTTCCTACGGAAACCATTTCCAATGTTTTTGTGTGGAAAAAGGCTGAAAATTAAACAGGAAGATGGAGAAAATGACGATGAAGATTATAATGAATAATAGTAATATTTGGTTGTTTTTCTTTCAAATTCTAAGTCCCTTTAATTAAATTCAACTCACACAATATCTTTTTTATTCTCTTTAAAAAAATCAACCCGGCTGTTAAATTCTTTACGTAAAAAAACATAAAAAAATAAAAATACAATTTAAAAAAATATTTACTTTGTGTAGCTCAAGATTTGAAAACCAAACATTTCTTTACGATTTTTTTTATTTACTATGCCATGTAGCAATCATATCGATAACATACAGTTAAGTTCAATAAGATAACTATCCAACAACAATATGAAATGTATCTTCCCTAGAGCAAATGAAACACAATAAAACCCAAGACTAGCGAGCTGACCCTCCCCTCGCCGGTGCTCCCCCCCCCCCTTCCCCCACCTGACGTAGAGCAAACATTTCATGTCCCAAGGCTCAAATATAACAAAGATCTATCATTTTTTAAAAATAGTCTTTAATGACTAGCCCCCCCCCCCCCCCCAGCCTGTATATATTTCATCTGCTACATTATTTTTATCATTAGGTTATGATCAAGTGAATTGTATCGAGACAAGAAAAGGGGAAATCATTAGTGGGCTTGTTAGGAATGTTGGTTGTCTTTTCTTTTCTTCGTCTTAAGTTTTCTTTCGTCTGATCAAGACTTTTTTTTTTTGGTTAGTATTTCAATGTACATGGTTTAAAAAACAATATATTTCTTGTGTTTATAAACTTATGTTTGAAAGATTTCAAAATGTTGTTTTTAAAAGTTGATCTCTGAGTTTCCGTTGATTTAAGAGAAAAAAAAATTTCTGTCTGAAGAAGCCATATTGAATTTATTTGTAAAATGAAGATTTTTTTTTAAGTATGATATTCTAAGTATCTGTAATCTAGACAAACTGAGTTTAACTTCGTATCTATCTATCTATCTATCTATCTATCTATCTATCTATCTATCTATCTATCTATCTATCTATCTATCTATCTATCTATCTATCTATCTATCTATCTATCTATCTATCTATCTATCTATCTATCTATCTATCTATCTATCTATCTATCTATCTATCTATCTATCTATCTATCTATCTATCTATCTATCTATCTATCTATCTATCTGTATGTCTATCTATCTATTTATCTATCTATCTATCTATCTATCTAACTATATATATATATATATATCCAAAAGTCTGCTCATGTGTGTGCGTGTATTCAACTGCTTGATTGTGTGTGTTTGCACATGTACAATATAATGATATGCAGGCTATAATCAATACAGAGATATAAAAGGTAACGGGTGATGAGAGAAGTAATGAACACGTCCGTCCTTTTGTTTCACTTATTAGTGAACTTAAGCTACTGAGACTATTTCTTGCATTTCATCATGTCCAAACGCTGTCGCCTCTAGATTACCTCTATTCAGTATTTGTCTTTTGCAGCTTTGACGAACTTTGGTCTCAGAGAGTTTAGAGAAGCGCATGTTGTACTTGGTTAACCGTTTAGCGCTTTCTGGGCAGCAACGTCTCTTTATGGCTGAATATAGAAGCGGTCCTAATAATCATTCTATTAGGATTCATTTATTTACCTCTCAGTTCTCTGTTGCCTGCTCCTATCTGTTGCCTGCTCCTATCTGTTGCCTGCCCTTATCTGTTGCCTGCTTTTATCTGTTGCCTGCCCCTATCTGTTGCCTCCTCCTATCTGTTGCCTGCTTCTATCTGTTGCCTGCTCCTATCTGTTGCCTGCCCCTATCTGTTGCCTGCTCCTATCTGTTGCCTGCTCCTATCTGTTGCATCCTACTATCTGTTGCCTGCTCCTATCTGTTGCCTGCTCCTATCTGTTGCCTGGTCCTATCTGTTGCCTGCCCTTATCTGTTGCCTGCTTTTATCTGTTGCCTGCCCCTATCTGTTGCCTCCTCCTATCTGTTGCCTGCTTCTATCTGTTGCCTGCTCCTATCTGTTGCCTGCCCCTATCTGTTGCCTGCTCCTATCTGTTGCCTGCTCTTATCTGTTGCCTCCTCCTATCTGTTGCCTGCTTCTATCTGTTGTTCGTTCTTTTTCTCTTAATTATATAAGTCTTTTGATAATTTGGCTGCTGTGTTATTGAATATATATATTAATATACCACATAACATAAAGTATACAAAATGTACATTGTCAACTTAAACTGATTATTCCAAAAGCCGACGTATTTGTGTATTTGTGCTATCTGAATTCATATTAAGGTGCTACACTATGTAAAAAGGAAAATAACATGAATGGCTACCTTTTTTTTTTATAAATTGTTATATGACTTTTTGAATAACGATGCGCTTTTTGTATGATTTATATTTTGTGATAGAAACTTGGAAAGGAGGGAGAGGGGGGGGGGGTAATCTTTCACTCATTTGGCAACATAAGATTTCAATGCAGACACCCAACCCTGGTTACATTATTGCGCATGTTTTGAAATTGTACAGCGCAGACCTGACGAAAAAAAATATTTAAAAAAATTAAAAATCATTCTTCTAAGATTTTTTTTTTGTCAATTTTAAATTAAGTGTACACAGAAAAAAAAATTGATAGAATAAAAACAATAAATCCCAATTCGAAAATATTTACTCAAGTCTGGACATTGTGAATGGGAAATGACAATGGTGGCTGCGGGAGGAAGGGGTTAAATCCATTCAGTGAAAGAGTGAATGCATTCACAAAAAGATGATGACGTAGACTTATTCAAATCACACACACACACACACCCGCCCACCCCCTACCGCACCGCGCCCCTAATATTTTGGGTGCTATTACCTAACGAGGTCTCGCCTTTGTTGTTCATCAAACATATGAAACCCCAGGCCAAGCATCAGCCGACTTGTAAATATTCTGAGGCTAATCTTCTACTGCTACAGACTCTCTCTCATTCTCTCACTCTCTCCATCTCGCCCCTCTATATGTATCTCTCGATTTATTTGTCTACTTCTTTCCATCATTCCTTCTGTAAATGAACAGCTCCTTCTACTCTCTATCTTAGGTCTCTCTCGTCTCTCTCTCTCTGTCTCTCTCTCTATCTCTCATATATATATATATATATATATATATATATATATATATATATATATATATTGTATATCCGTATTTGTCCACTCTCTGATATTCTAAATCTATTACGTTCTATCTTCATCGTTTATCTCTACACATTTATTTCCAAACCTCTCTCTCTCTCTCTCGCTCTCTCTCTCTCTCTCTCTCTCTCTCTCTCTCTCTCTCTCTCCAAAGTTTCGAATCTCTCGCCCTCCCTGTCCGTGGGATCTACCTCTCGATACTCTCATGCTCCGTATATCTGCTGTTTTGTTTATCCAAAATATTTTAAACTTTGATTATTTTCTGCCTGATCGTCTCCCTCTCCTTCAAACATCTCATATCATCGTTTACATTTGTCGAACAGCTTTTGAAATTTCGGTCTTCTTCTTTTTTTTTTTTAGAAGCAGTATGAGTTGTATTTCTTTATTTCATTACCTACACGTCAGGCTGTAAGTAACCCGCCGGTGAAGGTTTTGATTCCACGCCCATGTATGTTTCACTATCAGCTAGTTGTACTTTACTTTCTAGAACAAATTCAAGGAGTAAGAGGGGGGGGAGGAGGAGGAGGAGGTAGTAGTTGGGTAGGAGCATTTCCGGTGTCTCTAGTGTTTAATCCAAAAAGTAATCTGTACTCTGCCCCCCACCCCACCCCTCTTCATTCAATCCAGGTCAGATACACTATGGCGGCACATTCAGTTTAATAATTCATTTATGTTCTCCAGTCACGTTATAGTCGACCTTGGACTCCACCTAGGCCCCACCAATATATTCACCCCCTCCTCTCTCCCCTACCTTTTCATTCACCAGTACAACTCCTCCAGCACTGTACTGGTATATATATATTCGGCTACAAAAGCAGCTAACACTTTCCCGACGTTCACCCAACAATAGTACTTGTTCTTCCCCCCCCCCCCCCTTCATAACAATTAAAAAAAAAACAAGATCCAAACTTCCTCCCAGGGTCAGCGAATGTTGGCTGTACAAGAAGATCAAATTTCTTCAGAGGCGGAACCTCACGGTATTATCCCTAACCCAGCCCACTTTAAGAATTACGAGTCAATGATATACTCAAAAGAAAATTAACGCAAACTTGGTCTTGAAAAAAAAATATATATAAAAAATGAAATTTTCTTCACAATAAATCAATCCATTAAACCGTGCTATTTAATATTAGTGTAGTTAAGTTCCTTTATTACATACAATAATTTATTTCAACATGGTGTATCACCGGCACAAACTGTGCGGGGCCCGATGGTGGTATGGGGGAGGGGGGGGGAGGACAATAAAAAGCAAGGCAGGTTTACAAAAAAATAAACATTTGAGGGCAGTCCTCGATTTCTCTCAGAGTTTTATTCAGTTCCTCTTGGCGCGTCTTTCTTCACTACCCTCCCCCCCCCCCCCCACTTCTTCCCTACATCAAACCCCCTTCCCTACCCCCCCCCCCCCACTATCCCGTTTAAGTCAGTTTTATAAAAGGTACGGAGGAGTTTTTTTCCCCAAGTGTTGATTGTAATGCCTCCCCCTCCCCTCCCTCCCTTATCCAGGTCTAATTATCGCCGCAACACAAAACTCCCACACCACGCTAACGGGCCTGCCCACGTCACGGCCATAGTAAAACATACCCCCCATCCCCCCCCCCCCCACTTGAAATCAGAAGAAAGTGGGAGGAGACTTAATTGGCGGCAGGAGGAAAGGGGAGATAGTGGGAGAGGGAGAGGTATTGTGCGTGTGTGGGCGGGGGGGGGGTAAAGGGGGGGGGGTCTAGTTTAAAAAAAAAACTTAGAAGAGGAAGAAAACAACCCAGCTCGTCACCTGCGGAATGCTGTGCAGTAACACTAGTGTAATTTTTTTTTTTTAAAGTGTATTTTACCTTGGAATTAACGTTGTAACAGCGCGGTGGGAGTAGGAACAGCGCCGGAAATTGATGTTGGTGTTTGATTTAGTTGTTTGTGTTTCCTTGTGTTTAAAACGACATCAGTGGGTGTGGCAGTGTGAAGCTGTTGTTGTTGCTGCTTTTTTTTTGTTTCTATTTGATCCCCGTCCCCCCCCCCCCCCCGGATGTAAACAATCAGTGAGTAGTTGAAATGTTTTGATTTCTAGTCTGCTTGTTAGTTTTATTTGTTTTTGTTTTGTTTTAGCAATGTATCGGGCATGCAGAACTTGTTTGGTACATACCTGTGTTTAAAGGTAACACAACTTGTTAGAATTACAATCATTTTATTTAAACTTGGTAAACTGATCTTTTTTTCATCTCATCCATAATTTATCAAACCATCTTTCTCTATAAATCAATCCACCGATCTCATTTTCTATATAAATACATTTATCTGAACACTTTTTTTTTTCCATTAAATCTTGTGGAGCTGATTAATTATTCGATATTGTGTTAAACACTTTTCATGCTGTCTATTTTATTTCATGTCTTGATGTATTGACATCTTTATTTTTGATTATTAATTAGCCCGAGCACAAATACGTGTATACTACTTCACTATAAATCACACTGTTTTAGATTGGTTACAGTTTTGGATTCGAATAATAATATATAAAAAAAAAAACAATTGAATAACTCGTTCTCGCGCCATGCCATACAGCTGGACTGAGGCGTACCTAGGGTGGGGGGAGTGGCGTCAAAATTCGAAGGTCCTCCCGGGCCCCAGCTTGAAGGGGCCCCAAAAAAATCTTTTTGCATAAAATTTTAAGTCCATTTTCTCATTTCATGGAGTCGAATGTCAAAATGTAGGGGCCACCAAAGAGACCAAGCCCCCCCCCGGCCCCAAAATCTCTAGGTTCGGCAAAGCATCTGGAGGTAGTATTAGTGCTAATAGTAGCAAAAAAGTTTGATGAGTGTTTAGAAAATATACATCATTTAGTAAAGCTTTGACTTTAAAAGACTTTAAGGATGTTCCACGGTTTTGCCCGCTGGGTACTGTAGAAGTGAGCAATAAGACTAAGATGGTTGTAAACTTACAATGTTTTAAGCTGCTGACTAGAACTCCTAAATTACATCATAAATTTTGCAATAAAAGGGGGGGACAAATGACGTAGAATTAGAAAAAAAGCTTTCTGACTAATTGTTCTTTACAGTCATTCTACTAAAACACTTAAAAGCACTCAGTTTAGATTTTTAATGAAAGGGAACGAAATCTCATTGAAATCTCAAAAAGTATCTCAAGTTTTGAAGCTCAACTTTTTTTGAAAACGATATGAGGAAGAAGGTATTTAATCAAATTCCAGGACTAAACAAAAATCAAACAGTAGGGAAGAAATATAAAAACAAAATTGAAGACTTGCAAGTTAATTTAAGGCACAGTTTTGAAGATTTGAAAAGTTGTAATTTCCTTTGGCCAATGTTGCGAACCAGTTAGTTTATGATATTGCTCACGATAAATTTGAAATAATACTTTCTGGGAAAAAAAAAGGATTAAAGTATTAACAAAAGAAAGATGATCAGGCATTGGGCATGCAGCAAAATCATGTTCTAAAAATCAATTTTACAAAGCAAGAGTCAAAGTCTAAATAATCATACAGTGCTTGTGGTGTATGGACATGCCAATTATTTGTAAAATATGTGGCTGTGTTTGTAAAGCCCCTGTAAAGATGATAAGAAATCTCTTATATTTTATAAACCAGTGGTCCCCAATCCCCGGGTCGCGGACCGGTACAGGTGCGTGGATCGAATGGTACTGGGCCGCCCAAGAAACATTAAAGTATTTCCTTTTTATTTACTGTGGTGTATTTCTTTCGGGATTGTGACCCCTCCATCGGGTCGCGGTTAAATTATCAGACGCTGACCGGTCCGGGGCGAGAAAATGGTTGGGAACCACTGCTATAAACCACCCATGGGACAATTTTTAACGGTGGCCTTCTTAAGTTCCCACCATAGCCGATAATTCAATGGCCGTGAAGGCAACACGGGATATTTAGCGAGGAGTTTCACCTTGACCAGAAATAACCGATGGGCCTCACCGTAGCACGAACCCGGGATACTCAGATAAATAGTCGAACACTTTAACGCAAGACATTTTGCTGTCAGTTTTCCCACTTAAAAATATGGAGTTCGTTCACAGTTGACAAATCATCATTCTTACAGAATCGCAGCGAAAACTTTAACAAATTTCAAAATAGACTTATAAGCGTTGACCAAAGGTCTATAGTAAATGTTATGTCTTTATTTTTATTTTAACTAATACATCTTGTTTTGTTTCTTTTAATTATATGCTATTATGCGATTTTCATTTAGCTAGTGCGTTGCTTGCCTATTTACAATGGCAGACATGGACGGCAATATGAAGTAAATACTATTAAATATTACAACGTACCAAGACACAATGCGTCTTCGAATGACATCATTCTTGGCTACTCTCCGCACCATATGTCTAATGTTACAAATCTTCTGCTAAAGACTAATGGTTTATGATCAGCTACATATCTAACTTTAAATACCTTTTATTTTTTTTTAAAAACGATCGCAAGACTATGACCGTTTGCAGAATCGTTGAAGCGTAGCCGTGATTTGAAAAAAAAAAGGGGGGGGGGGAGAATTGTATGGAAGATTCCAAATAGTTGAAAGAGAAACTTGCAGGGTTTTTTTTTGGTGACTACTGATCTCCGTTACACTAGTGGAGATGCTAACCATCGCCAGCGCACCGACTTTGCCAGACCCATAACCTCTAACCAAAACACACGTTTAATTCAAATGTCCCGCTTCGCTTAGATTGGATTTTCTTTTTTTTTTTTAGCTCTACCTTTATTTTCCTATCTTTCCCAATTGCCTTAACAAGAGAGAAATTTGTATTTGATTTACCACTTGACAATATCTCTAACGGTTCTTTTTGAAAAAAAAAATAATTATAATAAATCACGTGTGGAGTGTAACGATTCATTTGATTGGCTGCGTTAGTCATGTGACTATTGCTGTATTAAAGTTCATTGAATAATTGGGGATTTCCGTATCCATGAACAGAAAGAGCAGGAAGCCAGATTGTAATCGTCAGCTTTGAGAAAGAAGGGAGAGAGAGAGAGAGAGAGAGAGAGAGAGAAGTGGGGAGAATGAGAAGCAATCTTATCTATGGAGGGGGGATAATTCTAAAGGTAAGAACATTACCTGCCATAAAACGAAAAGGGGGGGGGAGAGAAAGAGAAAGGTACACAATTTTGGATTTTAGTTATGTTTTGTATGCAACTGTTAAATGTAAAAGTCAGTATAGGTCGGGGGGAAGGGTAATATGGGGTGGCGGCGTGGTATGGCAAAGGTCGTAGGTTTGAATCTTATGACATTGCCTCTGTTGTAATATAGTGGGCCTGTAATCTGCGTGGTATTCAACCCCGTAGCGTGAAAATTCTACAGAAGGGGCCAGGCATTCAACAACAGTGGCTAAGCAATAGCAAGGGGGGGGGCAGGTAATACATTTTACTAAGTAGAGCGAATAAGCAGAGGGGGGCCAAACAAAAACGCACGCTACGGGCCTGGTGGTATTAGATCGACGGACACATTATCTCTTGAATGCCCCCCCCTTCCCTGCATGGAAGGCTCTCCCTTTGCTAGTATCATCTTTTCCGGGCTTGCAATGTGGTTACAGCAACACAAATGGGGACGGATGGTCGTATGGTAAAGCGCTCGGCTGTCAAACTGAAGGTACCTTGTTCGATCTCAGGTGAGGACCAAGGAAAATTGTTCAGGTCTTGGCTCATGTTCCCGATATATCTCCCGTGGTGCCTCCTTGGCCATTGCACTATCGGCTATATTGGGGATGAAAGAAGGGCACCATAAAAAAAAACCCGTCCCATTAGTGGTTTATTAGGATCTAAGAGATTTCATCTCATCCTTACAGGAGCTTCACACACAGCAACACAATGCACCCCTTACATTATACTCACATGTCTCTTTATAATATCCCCCGTACATCATCAGTCCGGACCAGGCCAAGTTTATACTACTGTACCGGTTAGTACAGGGCTCGCAAGCCGCATGCGGCTCATTCGATGTCAAGTTGCGACTCTTTCGATGTCAAGTTGCGGCCTAATCAGATACCATAATAATGGAACAACAATTTTAGTGGCTCTTTAATTAACAACCTGAGAAAAATTGTAAATTATAACTTTTGGCTCTTTCGTCTCAAAAAGTTGCCGACCCCCCTGGGCTAGTACAAAATGTATCCACAGTTAACGAAGAAGTAGAGTCTAAAAATAACATCGTGTACGCATACTATATACTTGGCCGTTCTTATGGGCAGGCAAACGAGGCCCCCCCCCTAGGGCGCCCACTTCCATAAGGGCTTCCAATCAGTTTTTTTTTTTAGTGTCTATTAAATATGGGTCTAACAGAGCCACGCCATATACTTTAGCATATGACTTACTTGACTTACTTGACTTAATGCTTTGAACTCTTTGAGGAGCAAAAGGGGCCTCTGCAACCACTCTCCAGCGCACTCTGTTTTGGGAGGCCTGTTTTCGATTCCCCCCCCCCCCATGTCCGTTGGCAGATTTTCATTTCCTGCTCGCAAGACCTTATCCAAGTGGTCTTTGGGCGGACGACCTTTTCGCTGGCCTTGGGGGTTCAATTGCAGAGCTATTTACTTTAGCATATATATATATATATATATATATATATATATATATATATATATATATACCCCAGATATATCTGTTGCCTCTGCCGAAAGCCCCGAAATATATGTTATTTCTCTGCGTATGGCCAGCAAATATCTGACTCTCTGTCTAGGGGCCACCAAACACTATGTCTTTCTCAGCCTCATCTCGATCATCTCTTAATATGAGGTGCGCATTAGCACGCCCCCCAGCACATTGTAGTAGCTCTCACATTGTCATAAAAAATCGCACTATGTATGCTCTAACATGGGGCCTAAATATTCACAATGAGAACCCCCTGTTGTCTTCCATTATTGTTGTTGTTTTCTTCTGTCTACTACTTTCAATCGCTCATTCATCCCTTGTGTAACTTTCGTTTGATCTTTCCGTTTTTCTGTCCTTCTATGTCCGCGGTTCTTAACCCGTGGTGCACTGTACCCCAATTGCTGGAAAAGGTTATGCAGGGGTGCCCAGCGACGTGTTATTAACGTTTAAAAACAACCAAGAGTTTAAAGATGGTCGCCAGTTTGCTGCGTGACTCATCACCAAACCACGTGACCAGGTATCGCATTAAAAGTTTAGGCACATCCCATTATGAAAAATAAGTACATTTATTCGCGAACCTACGTCACGTGTTAGGGGGACACCCGCGGAAAATCTTTCGGACAATGTGGGGTACAGTTGTGAACAAGGTTGAGAACCGCTGTTTGAAATTTGTTGACATTTATACTTTTTTTTAAAAATTGTCTACGTTTTAAAATGAAAACTTAAACACAAATGAAACTAAATAACGACAATACATTTTTTTTAAAAAAAGTGATTGATTAAAGGGATTTAAGAAATCATTATTGAAAACCAATTTTTAAAACTTAATTTATTCTGTTTCTAAAACAAATAAACTGCATCGTTCACCCGTTAGTTTAGTTTCAGATGAAATCATACCATTTTTTTAAAATTGAATCGTAATATCGCATGAGCTCATGAAATTCTATCATTCATTCCATTAATTTAATTACTGCCTGAAATCGTTAGCTATGTTAAAAAAAAATATATGTAAAGCTGGAAATGTATTAGTAGCTGCTAATATAATTGAAACATTTTAACCAGGGCATCCCCGTATTATGGTTCAAAAGGGGGACAAATCAAGGTGGAGATTTGTGGCTAATTACCGGTTGCACACGGGCGATAATTATGCTTTTTTTGCACGCTTTATCGCACAAATCATCTTACTTGTGGTATTGGGGGGGGGGGAGGGGGTGGCTGTGAGTTATGCTGGACACACTATCCCATAATATACCGAGGCGTTAATTTTAAAACTTGACACATGGACGGGCATAGAAAAATTGTACAGATCCTGTTAAAACTCCCCCCCCCCCACCCGCCCCAAATCCCCCTAAGTCCACACATGCTGTAAATGGGTACCTGACATTAAAGACGGTTGAGGTGGCTGGGCTTGTGCTATCCACACTATCCCATAATATTCAATGGCTACAGATGAAGAAGGGGTAACGAAGCTTTGACATTTTTTTTTTTTTTAAATTCCAGTCAATAGTTCGATTTTTTGTTTAACGATGACCTCATAGATTAGTTCCATCACTGTGTTTAGTCCACGCAACGACTACCTCTTGAAGGCACCACACCCTACCTTTCCTGACCACCACCGCCAACGCGAGAAACTTTATTAGAATTTGGGTAAATATCCCCCCCCCCTTTTCCAACCACATCCTTCTCAGTGAAATGGTACCTGGGACGGAAACAGCAACATTATAAATTATAACCCCCTTGCCTGTCGGGCCACAGTGTAAAGCTACAGTATTATGTATTCATACTCTTCATAAAATATCACCAGCAGTAAAAAGTAGGGAGCGACCGATATGCCTTTTTACCGATAGTCCGATACCGATATTAACCGATAGTGCCAATATCGGTCCGATACCGATACCGATCCGATTATCGGTCGCTCCCTAGTAAAAAGTATAAAATCGATGTGAATCTGTGCTTCACTTGAACTGAGTATATTGATGAAACAAAGAAATCAACATCACACCCTTTCTTTATTTTAATTACTGTCTCTACTCAAGAAATTCTGTCTTTATATATTTGAACACACTGACTATTAACCCCCTCTCCCTCAGCCCCCCACCTCACCCCTGATAAAATGGATGTCTTACACATCATTTAGTCAACCTAGGGCAAGGGGTCGGCAACCTACGGCTCGCGAGCCGCATGCGGCTCTTTCAATGCCAAATTGCGGCCAAATCAAATACCATAATATTGAAACAACAGTTTTAGTGGCTCTTAAAAAAACCGAGAAAACTGTAAATTATAACTTTTGGCTTTTCCGTTTCAAAAGGTTGCCGACCCCTGACCTAGGGACGTAGCATACATCCTAATTATAATTCAACGGGGGGGGGGGAGAACCCCTTAAGGAAATCGGAAATCCTATTCCAGCCATGAAAAACATAATTATTAAACAGCCTATTAATTAAGACTTCTGAGGTAAAAAGTCCAAATATTAATTAGTTCGATGAACGTGTTTTATTTTAAGACCCGCGGGTGGAAAAAAAAAATGTTTGGAACTTAAATCTGTGATTAAAAAATAAATTTCTTGCCGACCCTCCGGGCTTTTGGGAGAAATTCTGAGACCCGGTACAAAGACAGCTAGCGGGCCGCAACATGAGAACTGAAAAAAAAAATTGGATGACTGTTTCAACACTTGTGGATAGCAGATTAACATTAATTAAGAAACACTTAACACATTAAAATAACGTTATTAAAAAAAAAAAGCAAACAAACAATCGCTCTGCGCAACGAATTCACGCATTCATCGAGTGATAGTCGTCTGCTGAGATGGCAGGCAATCAAATGGACGGGAGTTGGGGGGGGGGAGGGGAGGGGGGGGGGAAGGGCGCTCTAGACAAATGCAGGCTGTCAGTATGTGTGACGTCTCCGCGCGAGACATCAATACGTCACATGTCTCGGTAAATACAAATCGCATCCTTCAGTTCTGACATATAAATGAATTATTTGAACGTGAATCAAAGAGTTGACCTTTTGACTTAACGGGGGGGGGGGGGGGGGGGGGAACAGACATAATGAAAATTTCGGGGCAGAACGGGCGGGCGGGGTAGACTAAGAAAAGTGAAAACAGTTGGTGAGGGTGAGGTAGGAGATGGGGGTCATGAGTTATTCAAAAGTGTAAGATCTTACCCAGTTACCTACCGGGAGGAAGAGGGGTGGTGGGCGGACATACTATGATGCGGGTTCTATACTTACTTATACTACAAGCGATCATCTAGCCACGATCCTGTTTGAGGCCTCGTTCTCAATCAAGTATGAATCCGACCGACGTCAGCGTTGCCACTAAGACAAATGCTTCCCCCCCCCCCCCCCCCCAAAAAAAATAAACCTGGACTTTGAAATAGAAATGTCGTTCTTACGCACATAAACAGGCTAAATACAACTACTTTAAAAAAAAATCTTATTTCTATGTTTGTATTTATTTAACTTTAAAAAGTTTCCAACAAGTCGACTGGGTGGGGATGTGGTGGGATGGGGTGGGGGGTGGGGATAGGTGGATCTAGCAGTCAGCGGATGCCTCCAGGGTGAACAAACTTTGTTAATATTTCCGATGCGTTCTTTAATTAGTTCCTCAGACTAGTAAGTTCATTACTGACTTTGTGAGACCAGTCTTCACTTGTTTCGAGACTCACAGACTGACCAGGGGTGAGTTTATATTGTGTCTCACACAGAGTGACCAGAGCAGACTTTATATCGCGTCTCACAGACTGACCAGGGTCGAGCATATATCGTGTCTCACAGAGTGACCAGAGTTAGAGAGTGACCAGAGCCAGAGAGTGACCAGAGCAGAGTTTATATCGTGTCTCACCGAGAGTGACCAGGGCTAATTTTACATCAACAAAAAAAAGGAAGATATGCAATCAGTGTTTAAGAGTGTGGAGTTATTACGTGAAAACGATATATCTGATTGTCACACACCCCCTCACCCCGCGCAACACCATTTCAGACCGAGACATTGTCCCTCAATGACTTCTTTCCCACCTCCCCCCCCCCCCCACACACACCTCTCCAACATTTCCAACCTTCAAATCAACGATGTTCCCAAGCAGTAAAACATTCCTGCCACGAAGTGGCCCCTAGAGTACCCCCCTCCCCCCCACTGAAGAGCCCTCGTCAGCCCGAGCGATAGTCTCGCAATACGGATAACTACCCACTGATTAAACAGGTCTAGCAGCCAATCGTGTAACTTCAACAAACCATAATCATCACTCCTCCTTTGTTTTCCCTCTTTCATCACCCACCTTTTTTTTATTTTTAACTCACCCCCCTCTCCCCCAAAGTCGTATTGTAGAAAACCAGTGGGTTTATTAAAGCTGTGTTATTTAAGTGTGAGAGTTTTTTGGACGGGCTGTTTTTAAGGTAACTCAAATATACTGCCATACTTTACTTTAAAACTTTCTTTCATTACCAGGTGGTTTTCCTTTTTTCTCACACTTTGAAAGAAGGTTAGTGGTAGAGTTTTAGTCAATATGTGATATCTATCTATCTATCTATCTATCTGTCGAATCTCCTGTCTGTTCGTCCACTTGTGTCACATACACATACAAACACACACATAGTTACACACACATACACACGCATACACACATATACACACACATACACATTTAAGTCATGATATAGAAGTAGAGTTTCAAACTCGACGGAAGTGCTACGGGCAATGGACCACATTCAAACGCTCCTGTCCTTTTCGACGTCCCTGGTCCGGCCTACAGATAATACGTCCCCCATTTTAAGTCCACTGTAAGGATGAGATAAGATCTCTTAGAGCCGATAGCGCAATGGCCTTGGGAGGCACCACGGGAGATAAAGCCGGGACCTAAGTCCAAGACCTGAAACATATTTCCTTGGTCCTCACCAGAGATCGAACCAGGTACCTTCAGGTCGACATTCGAGCGCTTTACCACACGACCATCCACTATTTTATAGTGACGCCTTCCATTTTATTTTTATTTCAATTCCTGGTTCGTCAATTATTTAAATCGATCATAATCTTAAAATATCCGCGTTAAAATTAGATTGCCCCAATCTACTGGGAGGGGGGGGGGCGGCTGGTGCGGCGGCTGGGGCGGGGGGGGGGGGAGTCAAAGAAAACAATTATCTCCCCATACCAGAGTCATGTCAGTCAAGTTTATGATAGCTGTTGTTTTTTTTTTTAAATCTCGTTTTAACAGTAAAGGGAAATAACTTCTCAAGGAGGTTTAACAAACAAACAAACAAAAAATCCTTAAGGGAGAGAACATCAGTGAAATAGAATTTAATCAGGTGATGTTTTAGATTTTTTTTTTTTTAAATAATATTTCAATAGTGTTTTGAAACACCGACCACAGCCAGTGACGTGTTTTTTTTTTAATCTTACATCCTCTTATCACGTATTTAATTTTTATTTTTATGGTATTTATAGTGCTAAATGAATGTATGCACTTCACTCGTAGGCCCTATGGTTAGTACGAATTGTGTAAATATGACTTGTGTAATATGAATTGTTTAATAATGTGTTGTGTAATATGAATTGTTTAATAATCTGTTGTGTAATATGAATTGTTTAATAATGTGTTGTGTAATATGAATGAATTGTTTAATAATGTTTTGTGTAATATGAATTGTTTGATAATGTGTTGTGTAATATGAATTGTTTAATAATGTGTTGTGCAATATGATTTTTTTATGTGTTGTGTAATATGTAATATGAATTGTTTAATAATGTGTTGTGTAAATATACACTGTTTAAACACGATTATATTTATCTGAAATTTTTTTTTTCTCAGATGCGACGATGCTAAAGTGATTTTTTTTTTTATTTTTTAAATATTGAATGCAACACAACTTTACAAAACGTTTCACCAAATATCATCTCCCCATTCATGCTATTATCGTCAATTGATTTAGTTTAATAATGCCTTCAGTGTTTACTATTTGAAGCAACAAAAAAAACCCAATAACGTGAGAAATTCAATTTAACGACACCAATAGAGTTATACCTACGTATGTAAACAATCCTTTCAGTTGTTATGAGACAACGGAATAAATATACATTATTACAATATGTAATTCAATACCGTTAGCTGTTCAATATCTTATTAAAACTATTTGAGAGTAGCCGTACACTGCAAAACCTTTGCATAGAGTTACATCCCCTTATGCTAGGTTATTTTTGGTTTCGGGCAGATCCGATGTTTTCATGATTGTATTTTAAACTGGAATACTGTTGTATTAATCCTTTACTTTTGATTTAACACAGAGACCAAATTGCTTATATCTATCTTATTCTCTTAGCTTTAAAAGTTTTGAAAACACAAATATAACGCTTACACTGACTGGGTTTATAAGTTATTTCTGCATTAAGTTTATATCTATGTTTACACGCTATGCATTACGGTTATTTGACCTTAATTTTATTATGTCTTTGTTTCAGGCACATTTGACCATCTAATGGCACACCGGATTATAGGCATACCCCAACCCTGATCAAGATTGTTTCCTGTCTTACCCATTCAGCCATGTTCAACAGTTTTTATTATTTAATTTGAATTTGCTGAGCAAGAGATATATTAAAAGTATTTTTTTTTATTTTGATGCGCGATGAAATATTTTACCCGTGAAGTAAGTTTAACATGTGGTGAAGTAAGTTTAACATGTGGTGAAGTAAGTTTAAGGTAAAGATTACAAAAAAAAAAAAACAACTGTCTACAAGAATTAAAAGAGGTGGTTCTGTTCTTGAGGGATATGGATTAACATGGCGAGGTGTATAAGTGGATTAACCAGTGGATTAACCAGAACAGCTGTATTGCTTGTGCTCATGTTGAAGTGGATGCCTGACATTGCGCTGGCAAACAACAAAGGTAAGTCAGTAATCGAGGTTACTATCGGGGGGGGGGGGAAGTACCTTGTGAAATTGAGGGGGGTGCATCTATTAAAACAGGGGCGTGGATGTTGGTTTCATTTAGTGATGGGGGGAGGCGAACGCCCGTCGATGGGTGATTCGATGACAGTCATCTAGGGCCCATGTTTCTGATGTAATTTAAGGATAAGAATTTATGAATTTTTTATTTCACAGTCCAGTCTTTCTATTGCGAATTGAATGGCGCTGTAAATACGCTGGGACAGTTTGAGTGTGAGCAAATCTGAGATTCAGACAAGTGCCGAACCTAGGGGTTTGGGGGGACCGGGGGGGGCTTAAACTCCTTCCGTGCCCCTGAATTTTGACATTCGACACCATGACATGAGATAATGTACTTAATATTTAATGTAAAAAAAAATTTGGGGCCCCCTCAAGCTTGGTCCCTGGAGGACTTTCGAATTAGGACCCCCCTCCACCCTAGGTACGCCTCTGTTTCAGACAAGTCTTTGCTTCTAATAGGAACCCTAACCCCTAGACGGCTTGTAGATGAATACACAAATTTGTTCCGAGACAAACTCATATATAACGAATTTTCCATTTCTCTCATCATTTCCTTTAAACCAACACCACGGCCCAGCTTGCACTGACGCGGTAACTAACGTCTCCTTACCACCGTGGTTCTCATCCCCTTTACACGACTGTACTGTCACTGTACCCCAAAAAGTTGAAAGTAAGTTCGTCAGTGTCCCTCACACGTAAGTTCTTCAAACTTTTTTGTTGATTTAAAGAAAAAAAATTGTTGTTGCATATCTCTGCATAGACTTGCCATACGTCCCGGTTTCGCCGGGACAGTCCCGGATATACTGGGTTGTCCCGCCCGGTTGTTGAAATTGTCCAGGTTTAGATTCAGGGCACAGTTTCTTGGAAATAATTGAGCAAAATTATTAGATCAGAGAATGATTAATCTGCTCTTGTGTGATCAGTAACATTTTGGTAAGTAACACAGTAAAAAAAAATAAACAGAAGTCGACAGCAGAGAAGTCCGTTGGAGGTGAAAAATACGAGTGGTACAACAAGTAGAAAACTGTTTTGTTTTGTAAAAATATCATGTTTGTGTACCATTATGAATAAAATAACAAAGATTATCTATTCTATATTTTTTTTTTTACATTACTGTTTTCATACCCCCCCCCCCCCCCCCCCAGAAACCGACATACCTAAACCTAAAGTAAAAAGGACAACTGTCCCGGTTGGTCCGTGAAAAAATATGGTAGGCAACCCTATCCCTGCATAACCTTTCCCGTACCCCTTGAGGTACGGGTCCCACTGAGTGAGAACCGCTGCCTTACGAAACAGCTGCAAGGCGAGTGGACTTATTGTTTTCTACGTTTTGGTTGTTCGTTGTTGGTGGACATGGGCTTGATACATCGGTTATTGAGATTCTTATAAAAAAATCTGAGCGCAGGATACATTCTTTTACAAAGGCTCCTAACCTCTGGATCAACTCACGCGTGAAATGAAAAGGCCCGAGCTGTTACACAAATGTACAACGTTTCCCCACGCACCGCTTCACTGAGACGAGTCACTCGTGTGGCGAACACTGGTGAGACCACATTCTGTCACAGCATTTGACCAGGTGACTGGCGTCTAGGCTCATAAAGCGTCACTAGTTTGATGGTGGAGACATTTTTTTTTTAAAAGCTTTTGTGTGTGTCGGAACATAACTGAAACCAATGGTTAACTAATAGATAAGAGCTTTCATGAATATTTTTAAAACTATGCAGAAGCGAATATCTATATAAATAATAGCGGTTTGGGTTCTGAATTAGTACAACAGTATTCGAGTTTAAAATACAATCATGAAAAAAATCGGATCTGTCCGAAACCAAAAATAACCTAGCCTACCCATCAAGCCTAATGGGATATAACTCTATGCCTTTTTTTATTCAGGGGAACCCTTAGGTGTCGTCAGATTTCTGGCGGAACCTGTATACCCCTTTATGTCCGTAATGGCCCTACATTTTTGCTATTAAATTTTTTTTTTAATTCAATCGCGGAACCCCTGCCTGGCCTTTGCGGAACCCTTGGGTTTCGCGGAACCCCGGTTGAAAAACACTGCTCTATGCAAAGGTTTTGCAGGGTACAGCTAGTATTAATATATTGGGTCTCCACAAGAGAAGAGCGTAACAGGTTGGAAGAACAAAATCTAATAAAATTTTTCAGTGAATGTTGGTCATCACCTGAGTTTAGACCAACCTGTTGAATAAAGATTGCTGGAGGGCCTCTGAACGCATATGCACACGCCCGTGCATTTTCTTGGAACCCAACCAGTCTTGTGTGCTACTTACCAGTCTTGTGGGCTGCTTACCAGTCTTGTGGGATGCATACCAGTCTTGTGGGCTGCTTACCAGTCTTGTAGGCTGCATACAAGTCTTGTGGGCTGCTTACTAGTATTGTGTCTTCTGTCGTATACGGGGCAAACCAGTATGTGGTAAAATACCAGTATTGGGCGCTTCCTATATATTTTTCGGGGCCCCACTAGTATAGCGAGGCCACCATGAAAATTGAACATTGATACTTAAGTATTTTCAGTGTCTGTCTTAGTGGGCCATATATCCTTGTTTGCCAGGGAGATGTGAGGACTGGGTATCATTATAATGTAAAGGCGGCACGGCTTTTATGTTATGGTTCTGTTTATTGTATCACATTTTTTTTGGCTATACTTTAATGTCCGGTAATTTTATGAAGAATATGAGTATCTATTACACCAGTGTATCCAAAACTTTCGACTGTGTACCCCCCCCCCTTTGTTTTAATATCCGTAATACTGTGTACCCCCCCTTTGTTTTAATATCCGTAATACTGTGTACCCCCCCTTTGTTTTAATATCCGTAATACTGTGTACCCCCCCCCCCTTTGTTTTAATATCCGTAATACTGTGTACCCCCCTTTGTTTTAATATCCGTAATACTGTGTACCCCCCTTTGTTTTAATATCCGTAATACTGTGTACCCCCTTTGTTTTAATATCCGTAATACTGTGTACCCCCTTTGTTTTAATATCCGTAATACTGTGTACCCGTGGTACAATAAAACAACAAATAAACGTGCCTTTTGTTTCCTTTGATCATGGTTTCCTCTCAATTTGTTTTCGATTTAGCCCGTGTATGTTTCCCCCGATATCCTCAGCCCGGTGCAGCGCGTACCCCCACCAAAATCTTATCGTACCCCCCCCCCCCAAGGTGTACGCGTACCACAATTTGAGAAACACCGTATTACACAATTAACTTCCCGGACAATATAATTACGTACGCAGTCTTTTTGTGATCTGACATTTTGGCTGGGGGGGGGTAGCCATAGCAATACGCGAAAGTACGCTGGGCCTAATAAGTAGGGCCTAGGCCGAGAGTCGAACGCAGGTCCGTGAGCCTCCTACAATCCGTGTGCGATTTTAAAGACGGCCCAACCGAAAATGTTCATAGTGAGCTCCATGAACTAGATTAGCTCGCGACTTTTTATTTGCGTAGCAAGCCCTGTGGCTCAGTGGACACTGCAAGCTGCCCCCATTGGAGTTCTTCTAACAGGGGCGAACACATACTTTATGGCTTATAGACCGGTGACGTACGCCTGAAAACGTATTGTGCACATCCAAAAACCTATTGTGTACATCCATTAACCTTTTGTGCACATCCAAAAACCTATTGTGTACATCCAAAAACCTATTGTGTACATCCATTAACCTATTGTGTACATCCATTAACCTATTGTGCACATCCAAAAACCTATTGTGTACATCCATTAACCTATTGTGTACATCCATTAACCTATTGTGCACATCCATTAACCTATTGTGCACATCCAAAAACCTATTGTGTACATCCATTAACCTATTATGTACATCCATTAACCTATTGTGTACATCCATTAACCTATTGTGCACATCCAAAAACCTATTGTGTACATCCATTAACCTATTGTGTACATCCATTAACCTATTGTGCACATCCAAAAACCTATTATGTACATCCAAAAACCTATTGTGTACATCCATTAACCTATTGTGTACATCCATTAACCTATTGTGTACATCCATTAACCTATTGTGCACATCCAAAAACCTATTGTGCACATCCAAAAACCTATTGTGTACATCCATTAACCTATTGTGTACATCCATTAACCTATTGTGTACATCCAAAAACCTATTGTGTACATCTATTAACCTATTGTGTACATCCATTATCCTATTGTGTACATCCATTAACCTATTGTGTACATCCATTAACCTATTGTGCACATCCAAAAACCTATTGTGTACATCCATTAACCTATTGTGTACATCCAAAAACCTATTGTGTACATCCATTAACCTATTGTGTACATCCAAAAACCTATTGTGTACATCCATAAACCTATTATGTACGTCCAGCCGTTATGGTTTGAAACAGCTATTTGTACCCACGTTTACGCTAGACTTGACACGCTGCCGATCTGTGCTATTCAGTATTTGTTGTTATCTTGCTAAAGACATGCGCACGTATTTATTCCTCATGATAACTATCATTATTGCTTTTTTTTTTTATTTACTCCTGTTTTTCAGTTTCCATTACAATTATAAAGTCATGACCACATCTAATTATCTCCAGATTGAAACCGTGACTCAGTTTATTGCTCCAGCTATCTCAGAAAAAAAATATATACGTATAGTTTAATAGTCGTTAGAATTATATTACACTTTAGAATTATTAACACTGTTATAAAAAAAAATAATGCAAATGTAAACGACATTCAGGTCAATAAAACTGTCAAATTAAAAAAAAAAAATTACCTGTGATTTTTATTTGGATATAAAGTTTTATAGTTAGCGTCAAGTGTTATCCATTTGCATAATTTTTTATCTTAATTGTTTTTTTTTTTTCTTAACATGTGATTCATAACATGGAATGTGATTCAGCTGTAATATTTATTATAACAATATCTCACAGTTTGTTTTTATTTCCATATCCCCCCTCTCCCTTATTTGTGTAATAGTTGTATTGTGTTTAGATGGGGTTGGGTGAGAATAAAGTACCACTTAATGTGGGAGGTGGGAGAATGAAGTATTACTTGGTGTTGGGGTGGGAGAATGAAGTATTACTTGGTGGAGGGGGGGGAGAATGAAGTATGACTTGGTATTGGGGGTGGGAGAATGAAGTATTACTTGGTGTCGGGGATGGGAGAATGAAGTATCACTTGATGTTGGTGGGGGGGGGGGGGGGGTAAAGAATTACTTGGAGGGAGGGGTGGGAGAATAAAGAATTACTTGGTGGGGGGGGGGGAGAATAAAGAATTACTTTGTGGGGGGGGGGGGGGGGAGAGAATGAAGTTTGACTTGGTATATGGTCAGTTACCATTGATAGTTACCATAGTGCAGCTGAAGCTGTAGAATAGACATAACGATACGGTCTTTATTGCGGCTTTTACCTTGGTATCGGTACCACGAGATAAACATTCACATAAACATAGAGTCATACATATCAAACTAACACAATGAGCTATGTCATCTCTGTACTCAACACTTGACATTTATGTCAAAACGTGACATTTGATGTGTCAACTGGCATCACTTCCCTCTAAGCAGCGATAGGGGGGGGGGGAGGGTGTGGTGTGTGCTCGCACACGACTCGCCAAACGCGCTTACATTTACAACAGAGCGCTCACAAATTTGGTGTTGTAGACCTACATTCGCTTAAGTTGCGCGTATTAATTTTCTTGGCCACAACCAAAGATAATATTATACACCTATAGTCACAACATGCCTTGGGATTATTAAAAAAGAATTTTGTTAACTGCCGCAGTGGTGCGTCCTCTCTGTGTAATATGTTGAAGATTTGTTAATTCCTATTGCCCACCTCTCCCTCTCTCTCTTTCTCTCTCTCCCTCTCTCTCTCTCTCTCTCTCTCTCCCTCTCGCTCTCTCTCTCTCTATCTATCTCTCTCTCCCTCTCTCTCTCTCCCTCTCTCTCTCTCCCCCCCCTCTCTCTCTCTCTCTCCCTCTCTCTCTCTCTCTCTCTATCCCTAAACCAGGTGAGAGTCTGTCCTAAATAAGTTGAAAAGTATCTGCTACGATAAAGCAATGTAACATTCTGATATTATTAGGATTTATATATCCCTAAACCAGGTGGGAGTCTCGCCTAAATTAGTGAGAACCCTTGCAGTTGAAAAGTAGCCGGTCACCTGCCACGATAAAGCCACAGTGGTCACTCAGAGTAGAGTCCATCTCAAATATTAAGAGCAACACCCCCCCACCCTTTGAGCCGTGATTGACCACTTGTTCACCGTTTGTATTAAAAATCATTGTTTGACTTCAGACACAGAAGAGGTCAAGAGATTGTTATGCACAGGTGTGAAGAGATTATCGCTGATAATTACAATGTTTTCAAATAGTTCTCCAGGTAAATATTCTCGCATGAGTCTTATTTTCTTCCACACTACTTAATGGTACTTTATGATTTTTATTATTTATTCCACGCCAGATATCAGTGGGCGTTCTGAAATTAAAACTACTTGAATGAGCAATCCTTTGGTTGAACACAAATAAATCTGAAATCAGTACTTTAGAAAACCTTACAGCATACACCAATATTTCTAAATCTGGACTTTCTAAAATTAGAACAACTTAGAATCCGAAAAAGTTTCCGGGAAATTTTTATCTAAAACTAATGAAAAAACTTTCAAATTCGAACGTTTTATTCCATTGTCATGCACTTTATATTTCAACTGCTGTTAATAGCGTTCAGAGCTGTGAGCCAAATTTCCCCACATTGGTAGTTGTGGAGAAAGCAACTCATATTTTAGTTTTTTCTTACTGGTTTATTTTTATTTTTTAAAACTATTCTTTTAATAATTAAAACATATGTTCCAATGATCCTTTGATTAGGACCGTAGCAAAAAAATATAGAATCGGGGAGCTCATAGTCCCCTACCCCCAATTTAGCATGCAAAAAAAAGCGACACTGCCTTCTAAACCATAGGACCCCTGAGAAATGTTCATGTTGTCCAACCCCTCTCCACACTTAGCGACGGCCCTGCATTGATACACTCTGCGTTTTATTTGAAAATCGAGGGAAAATTAATGATAAGAGATACACACCTGAACATATTCTTTTCCGCCTCATCTTATTTAAGCTCAAAGTCGGATTTAAGTCGTTTGAGGCCCAGGTAGCGGATGGCAATAAAGCGGTCTATTAAATAAAATAGAAACGGAAATAACAATACAAGGGCAAAGGTGAGGGGTTTAGTTGGGGTGGGGGCTCTTTAGAGGCCGGACCTAAGATTGCAAGCTCGGTGTTCCTGTCCTAAAATACGCCTCTGTTCACGCTACAGAAACTACCGAGTACGGCCATTTTGGGTACAACGCGTATGGCATATTTCCGTGAGTCATTATCCTGCATGGTGGCGCCACTCAAAAGAAGAAAAAATGTTGTGTCAAAGTAGAAAAAATAGCAGCAACACAGACATAACCTATGTATCACACTTGAACGTCTCTCGACCAAAGCTCATGACATAGCAGCAACACAGACATAACCTATGTATCACACTTGAACGTCTCTCGACCAAAGCTCATGAAATAGCAGCAACACAGACATAACCTATGTATCACACTTGAACGTCTCTCGACCAAAACTCATGAAATAGCAGCAACACAGACGTAACCTATGTATCACACTTGAACGTCTCTCGACCAAAGCTCATCACATTAAACATTTTTTTTAAACATTACTTGTTTTGTTTTTTTAGTTTTTTTTCGAATACGCTCCAACATGGAAATCGAATTTCCATTCAGCCATGACACCTCGGTCCATCCATCAACGCACACCCTCCCTCCCCCACACACATACACCTTCCCTGTTAAATCAATTCCGCTTGCACCTCGGTTAAACTTTAAATCAAAATCAATACGGTGCACAGTTAAAAAAAGTAACCACTCCGTGAAAACATCCTACCGGATTTGTTTACATGAATGGCTTACTGTGAGTCCCCTCCCCCCTCCCCACCCCCACACACTCTCTCTCTCTCTCCGGTAATCCGCAATTTATTTGCATGGAATCCCCATCGATCGGTCATGTAGTCTAAATGCTGCACCGGAAGGCAGACTTTGTTTAATTATATTATTACATGCTTAATGATACAGCGTTTTAATTAATATGCCGTGGTGAAATTTACATTTAAAAAAAAATATGGATTAATAATATAACGTTTATAACAAAATATTTCGTTAATGATATCTAAATCCACGACACTTCAGAGGCCCGGCAACCACAAGACGTTGTAATGAGATAAATAGTGTCTTGATGGGTAACTAGAAGTGACCTTAACAGTACGGGGGCCGGGGCAAGTATTAGTCTGTGATTCCTAATGCGAGCAGCGTAAGTTAAGTGAGTCTCATAAGCATTACAATAAACGAGCAATGTAACATTCTGATATTATTAGGATTTATATATCCCTAAACCAGGTGGGAGTCTCGCCTAAATAAGTTGAAAAGTATCTGCTACGATAAAGCAATGTAACATTCTGATATTATTAGGATATATATATATCCCTAAACCAGTTGGGAGACTCGCCTAAATTAGTGAGACCCGTTGCAGTTGAAAAGTAGCCGGTCACCTGCCACGATAAAGCCACAGTGGTCACTCGGAGTAGAGTCCATCTCAAATATAAAGAGCAACACCCCTCCCACCCTTTTAGCCGTGATTGACCACCTGTCCACCGGTTGTATTAAAAAATCATTGTTTGACTTCAGACACAGAAGAGGTCAAGAGATTGCTATGCACAGGTGTGAAGAGATTATCGCTGATAATTACAATGTTATCAAATAGTTCTGCTGGTAAATATTCTCGCAAGAGGCTTATTTTCTTCCACACTACTTGATGATACTATATCTATTTTATTACTTATTCCACGCCATATTTCAGTGCCCTGAATTGCAGACGTGATGGAGTTTTTGCTTTGCCCTTCCCCCCCTCAAACGTAGCTTTGCCTTAGGCTCTATAATGTAATTTTGTTTTGGCCTTCCAAATGTTTACATTTCTAACCTCTCCGAAATGTAAAAAAAAAGCTAAGTTCCCTGAGCCCACAAAGGGCCATCGGGGCAGATGAAGTGTAGAGATTCAACTGAATCTATAACCTCGGCATATGAAGAAGGGATTGTGTGGTTACCATAACGCCCAGCCACCTTTACATCTAAAGCTGGGTGGACTTGTTGGACGACTTTGAAGCATGATTTCGCCATGAAAAATTCCGATGGTTCTCTCCGAGGTTCGAACCCTGGACTCTCAGGTCGACAGTCGAATATCTACACCACTCGGCCATTCGCCCCACTCTCCCAAATGTAGCTTTGCCCAATGACCTAAAAAGTCCCTCCTTTTATACGTCCATATCGTGAGAACCGCTGGGTTGTGTACGCTACTCAAGATTTTCAAATTTCAACATATATAATTCACAACTTCAAGACGCAGGACTATTTATAGATTGTGGAATTCCCGATCACAGACGACACCAGCGGAAAATGAGGGGGTTTCATTGAAGTAACAGTAGTCTGGCCTTTGGCCCGTCCGTCTAAATGAAGGTGTGTATCATCGCTTGCACGTTTTCCTGTGAGTATTCTTTTCAGAATAAAATCCACGGACAAATATGTGCTCGTTCTTTAACTTTTTTTATTTTGTACTCAGAGTTTGAACCCAAAGTGTTTATTTTCTTTAAAGTTAAACTAAAAAAGAAGCATCCATCAATACATTTATAATTCAACGCTTTTTCTGTAAGCATCACATTTTTTTTTACCCTTCAGCAACACTTTAAAGTACACAATGTTTGTATCTATATATTGTTTCTTTCTGCAGCTAAAGTGTTGAAATGTAATCTTCTGTACAAGCTAGTACACATCTCCCACTGCCAATGGACGCAGTTCCGAAAACGTGTTTTTATCTCGAGCTATACGAACGAAACAATTTATTTATTTTTTAAACGAGTAAATTTGCTTTGTTGGTGGTAATGCAGTTATGAATTTATGTGTTTAAATTTTGCTTCAATTGATTTTTTGTTAAAGCGTCAAACTTTACTTCGCTAAGGGAATACATTTGGCGAGAATTTTCATACATGTCTGATGTTTTATGCTGATAAATTAAACTAAGTTTTTTTTCAAACCGGCCGAAGTAAAAAGAGAATGTCTTTTACATTGATCGAGTTGAATAAAGAGTTTTTTTTTTGGGTTTTTTTTTGTTACTTGGGGTTTTCTTCAAGCTGATCACGTTGCGTAAACGATTTAACTCGTGCTTTATGTGCGTAAATAGAAATTTCATTTACATGGGAAAAAAAATATGAAAACAAGATCGTGTTAAGATTTTTCATTCATACCAGCTGGTCTGTGTTTAGGGTTCATCTTAACTCCATCGAGAGAGGGGGTTGGGGAGGGTGGAGGAGGAAGGAGAGAGAGAGAGAGAGAGAGAGAGAGAGAGAGAGAGAGAGGGAGAGAGAGAGAGGGGGGGGGGGGTTCAAGAAAAAGTACAGAAATAAAACTATTGTTGTCACACGAACGTCAAATTATCCCAGATATGGAGTTAAAAAGAAAATGTTATATAAACCTAGATGGGCGCACAAATATAATATAAAGCTTTATGTAAGCCTACACAATGCCAGATGGGCACACACGTAAAACATAGAACATTACGTAAACCTACACAATGGTAGATGAGAAAACAAGTATAACATAGAACATTACGTAAACCTATACAATGGTAGATGGGCACACACGTAAAACATAGAACATTACGTAAACCTACACAATGGTAGATGAGAAAACAAGTATAACATAGAACATTACGTAAACCTACACAATGCTAGATAGTCACACAAGTATAATATAGAACATTACGGACATCTACACAATGCTAGGTGGAACACAAACATAATATAAATCTTTGTGTAAACCTACACAACGGTAGATGTGCTAACCATTATAATGTTAAAACTTTGTGTAAACCTGCACACATCTAAATGGACACATCAATTTACCGTAAAACATCATGCAGACCTACACAGCTAGCTAGAATCACACATCAGTGCAGTATAAAAATAAAACATTATTTAAGCCTACTCACAGATAGATAAACACACCATTATAAATGTGTGGAAACCCAGCATAAGACAACATGTGTTTTATTTCTAACTTAGCCGTACCATGCAAAAACCTTTGCAAATAGGTATGTCCCCTTAGTTTTGTTCGGTAGGCTAGGTTATTTTTTGGTTTCTGGCAGATCCGAATTTTTCATGATTGTATTTTAAACTGGAATACTGTTGTATTAATTCTTTACTTTCGATTTAACGCAGAACCCAAATCGCTATTATCATATTAGATTCTAATGATGGTGGTAATGAGAGGGGAGATAAGATTAGGTAAGTTTTCTTCCGCCCACCGTTTTTTTTTCAGCTGCGAAATTTTCATCATTAGAATTTTTTGTGTGACTTTAGGGCGTCCCGACCCCGTAGCGTGAAAATTCTACAGCAGGGGCCAGGTATTCCACAGCAGGGGCCAGGTATTCCACAGCAGGGGCCAGGTATTCCACAGCAGGGGTCAGGTATTCCACAGCAGGGGTCAGGTATTCCACAGCAGGGGCCAGGTATTCCACAGCAGGGGTCAGGTATTCCACAGCAGGGGCCAGGTATTCCACAGCAGGGGTCAGGTATTCCACAGCAGGGGCCAGGTATTCCACAGCAGGGGCCAGGTATTCCACAGCAGGGGTCAGGTATTCCACAGCAGGGGCCAGGTCAATAGCAGAGGGGGGCAGGAAATAAATGTTACAAAGTAGAGCAAACAAGCAGAGGGGGCCAGACAAAACGCAGGGGGCCCGGCCCCACTAGCCCCCCCACGCTACGGGCCTGGGGCGTCCCCATTTTGAACTTCGCATCATGTGTAAATTTAACCTTCTCCACATAGACGATTTTTCAATAGACATTGTGATTGTTACGTGTATGTAAGCACTTTTCCTGTTTGCAAAATGTTCTTTTTGTTATTCATATAATTTCAAAGCTGTCAATTACCTCCATACCAGAGTAATTGAATTCTTTTTTTTTTTTTATTTATTTTTGTCAACTTTTAGAACAATAAAAACCCACATAGCATATTCAATTACTCGTTTTAACAAACTTTCAAGATGACATTTTTTTTTAACTTCTGCCTTGCATATAACACTGACATCCTAATGGTCAAATAAACATGTCAATGTCTTCAACCGAAAACAAAAAAAAAATCACTCTAGCTTTGCAGGTGTCTTTTGGAAGGCGGGGGCCTCCATTTGACCCCCGCCCCTTCCCCCCCCATCTCCCCATTCACATGTAGACCTGCATCTGCTTTAACACCTTTTATCGCATGTCCGCCCTAGCGCTCGGCCTAAATTACAAGTGATTTGTATTGTTTCGTTTCTCACAAAACAGTCTGAATGACGCGGTGGAGTAGTTTTTATTTTATTTGTTTTAATACCGCACCTTTCGGGAATGTTAGAAAGTTGGCAGCAGATCTCACAGAGTTTATTTTATTTTTGCCTAAATCAACAGGTACACTTAAGTAACATTCTAAAAAAAAACTAAACTTTCTTCCCTTTATGTTGACATTTTGCAGAAGAATTAGCATCAAGTTTTTCTCTTAAGAAGAGGAAAGTATATTTTTTGTTACAGACGTTAACCGTAAGCACTTTTTAGTTGCTATCTATCTATCTATCTATCTATCTATCTATCTATCTATCTATCTATCTATCTATCTATCTATCTATCTATCTATCTATCTATCTATCTATCTATCTATCTATCTATCTATCTATCTATCTATCTATCTATCTATCTATCTATCTATCTATCCATCCATCCATCTATCTATCTATCCATCCATCCATCCATCTATCTATCTATCTATCTATCTCTGTATCTATCTATCTATCTATCTATCTATCTATCTATCTATCTATCTATCTATCTATCTATCTATCTATCTATCTATCTATCTATCTATCTATCTATCTATCTATCTATCTATCTATCTATCTATCTATCTATCTATCTATCTATCTATCTCTCTATCTCAATATCTATCTATCTATCTATCCATCTATCTATCTATCTATCTATCTATCCATCCATCCATCCATCCATCTATCTATCTATCTATCTATCTATCTATCTATCTATCTATCTATCTATCTATCTATCTATCCGTCTGTCCGTCTGTCTGTCTGTACGTCCGTCCATCTTTCTGTCTGTCTATTTGTATGTCTATGTGTTCAACATTTTATCAATATCAAATGAATATCTCATAACATCAACGAGATTATCAGATGCTATTTATTGACCCCTTACCGAAACCACCAGGACCGGATGCAGAGGCCATGCAGGTTTGACATTGACCTCACAATAGTTGTCTGAATAAACAGACCACACAATAGATGTCTGAATAAACAGACCACAGAATAGATGTCTGAATAAACATACCACACAATAGATGTCTGAATAAACATACCACACAATAGTTGTCTGAATAAACAGACCACACAATAGATGTCTGAATAAACATACCACACAATAGATGTCTGAATAAACAGACCACACAATAGTTGTCTGAATAAACAGACCACACAATAGTTGTCTGAATAAACAGACCACACAATCGATGTCTGAATAAACAGACCACACAATAGTTGTCGGAATAAACAGACCACACAATAGTTGTCTGAATAAACAGACCACACAATAGTTGTCGGAATAAACAGACCACACATTAATTCACATACACAGAGGGAATGAAATCCAGATATAGAAATAGTCATGTAGGCGGAATGCCTTGCGGGACGATGCACCCAGTGATTCAGTGCCGGCCTTAGAATGTCCGGGGTCCGGTTGGGAATGATTTACTTTGGGCTCCCAGTCCTCATCCAATGTTCAACAAGGTGTTTTAGAAATATAACACATTTAAAAAAGTGAATTAAATGTTGTTTTTTTTTTGTTTGTGGTGAAGAATCGCGCGAGCGTCGACCTGAAGTTCCCCAAATTTCTGTTCCCTGAGAGAATTTGGGGATTTTTATTTTATATAGTTCCCGGTGAAAGTTTTTTTTAAAAGTCCTCCTTACACCATATCGCATTTGACAATGGTGGATAAGAAAGTAGGACACTACCAATAACCAAATACAGTCGATTCCGCTTAATTGGGACACATCGGGACCGAGGCTTTTTGTCCCAATTAAGCGGCTGTCCCAATTAAACAGCCAAATTTACTATTGGCTTCTTGGTTTGGTTTCTTTGAGATGTGTCCCAAATAAGTGGCTGTCCCAATTAACCGGTGTCCCAATTAAGCGGAATCCACTGTATTCTGGTAGTGGTTTAAAGGAATCTAAGTGAATAAACAACGGTATTCTCTCCGGGACTGATGGTTTTTATTACATCTAAAAGTAAATAGTCTTTCAACTGCGGATTTAGAGAACGGTAAACATGGACTTTCATGTTGAATATATTTAAAAAAAAATTATTATTGTGTTTGACGTGGGTCTATTTGTCAATTGACCCAAGTAAAAGTTATACATTGAAAGGCTTGGTTCTATAACAGCTCCCTAAGTATGTACTGATCTATTTTGTACGTCCCCAATGCCCTATGTATTGAGCTATCTTAAACGCATCAACACCATAAATATTTATTGACCTATCTTAACCCCCCCCAGCACCCTAAGTATGTATTGATCCATCGTATACGCCCCCAAAACCCTAAGTATGTACTGACCTTTAGCATACGCCCTCAACACCCTAAGTATGTACTGACCTATAGTATACGCCCCCAACACCCTAAGTATGTACTGACCTATAGTATACGCCCCCAACACCCTAAGTATGTATTGACATATAGTATACGCCCCCAACACCCTAAGTATGTATTGACCTATAGTATACGCCCCCAACACCCTAAGTATGTATTGACCTATAGTATACGCCCTCAACACCCTAAGTATGTATTGACCTATAGTATACGCCCCCAACACCCTAAGTATGTATTGATATATAGTATACGCCCCAACGCCCTAAGTATGTATTGACATATAGTATACGCCCCCAACGCCCTAAGTATGTATTGACCTATAGTATACGCCCCCAACGCCCTAAGTATGTACTGACCTATAGTATACGCCCCCAACGCCCTAAGTATGTATTGACCTATAGTATACGCCCCCAACACCCTAAGTATGTATTGACCTATAGTATACGCCCCCAACACCCTAAGTATGTATTGACCTATAGTATACGCCCCCAACACCCTAAGTATGTATTGACATATAGTATACGCCCCCAACACCCTAAGTATGTATTGACCTATAGTATACGCCCCCAACACCCTAAGTATGTATTGACATATAGTATACGCCCCCAACACCCTAAGTATGTATTGACCTATAGTATACGCCCCCAACACCCTAAGTATGTATTGATTCATTTTATACGCCACAACAGTTAAAGACATTTACAATCGTTTTACGAAATCTCAGTTATTATATCCAAGTCCTTCAATTATCGTTGGTCATCAATAAATTATTATCTAATGTTGAGTTCAGTCATCAATATGGCGTTAAACATTTTAGATATGTTTAAAGAAATGTTATCTTTAAAAAAAGAGTGTCCAACAACGTGTTAGCGCAATGCGATGCTCATTAAACATGAATCACAGGATTTGAAAATACACAGAGTTTCTATTTATAGTTTATATTAACTGTCCTCTGTCCACCCTACTTTTCCTATCCATCCGTTTATCACATCATCCCTGTCTGGGTTCACGTTGATAAGTGTCTTCACCCTTTAATACTTCCGTGATTTAAGCACTCAGCCGGGAGTCTTTAATAAGTTCAACCTAGCTGGGGAAAAGAATACCCTTTCAGGGCTTATGTTATCCAGATAGAATCCAGTGATAGAAAGAGCGGATAGTGAAGAGAAGAATAAAAAAAAAAACAATACTCATGGCGTGACAGGCTGTCATACATGCCCCGGGGTCGCCATTGTCCCACGGGCCTGTAAGTATGTCAATTCAGCCATAATCAGTCAGCTATCAGTCAGATCCGTTCTCCAGAGCTGCCCCCATTGGTCGATGTAAAAGCTTACAGCAGACGGCCATGCGATTACATCAAGAGACGGTGTGAAGGCGTCACGCCAAGACTAATTCATCGTCTCAGTACTTTAAAAAAAAAAGTGGGGTTGGGGGGAGGGAGGGAGGGTGGAGGGAGGGAGAATGTAAAAATGTTTTATAGCAGTAGGGTAAAACAAAAAAAACAAGCTGTCCTCTTTAGTCTCAGACGTACTGGTACTTAACAAAAAAAAAAGGGGGGGGGGGGTTACAGACCACCCGGTTTGAGTTGCTGTGTCCTGACCGGGCACTTCCCCCCTCGACTCCTCCCCCTCCATCAACATAGACCCATGAAATTTAGAATGAAATATGTGTCATAATCTCATACACGTCATGTTTTACTGTCGCAAATACATACATATATATTTATGAAAGAGCTCTGTTTTAAACAGGAAAAAAAAAACACATATAAAAAATCCGCTATCTTGATGAGACAAATTTTTTTTATAATCTATAATATAAATATTTTTCGTCTCACGTCTGTTTGCTGAAGATCGAAAGTAAGAATACTGTTTCCTGTTTAAATATTAATAGCCTCTTGTCTGAGTCTTGATTCGATAAATTTATTTAGAAAAAAAATTTCTCATATAAAAAAATAAATAAATAATAGACCCCCTTTAATTACATTGGTCTTTCTATGGTAACCCCGAAGTTTAACTATGGGTATCTATGTTGCAAAATATCATTTTATAATGACATTGTTGTATTTAGGACATTTCTAAATTGATGATATTGTTATATCAATCAAGACTGGTGACATTGTTATAATAAATCATTGACATTTATTTATGTGAACTATACCAATGGCGTGTTGATATCAAAGACGTAGTTCTATAATAATTGAAACAAAGCTAGTCTCCTGGTTGTATTATAATTGAAACGAAAGCTAGTCTCCTGGTTGTATTATAATTGAAACAAAGCTAGTCTCCTGGTTGTATTATAATTAAAACAAAGCTAGTCTCCTGGTTGTATTATAATTGAAACGAAAGCTAGTCTCCTGGTTGTATTATAATTGAAACGAAAGCTAGTCTCCTGGTTGTATTATAATTGAAACGAAAGCTAGTCTCCTGGTTGTATTATAATTGAAACGAAAGCTAGTCTCCTAGTTGTATTATAATTTAAACGAAAGCTAGTCTCCTGGTTGTATTATAATTGAAACAAAGCTAGTCTCCTGGTTGCATTATAATTGAAACGAAAGCTAGTCTCCTGGTTGCATTATAATTGAAACGAAAGCTAGTCTCCTGGTTGTATTATAATTGAAACAAAAGCTAGTCTCCAGTCTGTTATCGTAAATTCCGAAACGTGTCCCCACACCAACTTCCCACGAACTTTGTGCCAACTAAAAAATATAAACAATTGGCGGTTTCCGAAGTGTAACTCTAAATCACGCAGTTCTGATAGCGAAACAGACGCAGTCTGGTACAATACACACTTTTGCCGCCCCCCGCCCCATATAACGGTCTCTTACATCCGCTAGCCCCGCCCCGCCCCCCACCCCTTTCCCTTTTGTCGTATGACATAGGGATCCATTTTACGAGGTCAGTGTATCACTCAGGTCTCCAGTTAACAATGGCCGAGCAGGGCTGCCAAATATTATCTCGAAGAATTATCCAGGAGAAATGTTTTTTTTTTTTTTTAAATCTAGATTATGCTAAATATACAACAATATGTCGAAAATTTAATGAGTAAAAAAGATTATCCAGATCTATCATTTGTAGGCATTTTTTAAAATCTCTAGATTTCTGCAGAAATATCTAGATTTCGATTAACAAAAATTATCCACATTGGCAGCTCTGTGACAGTGACGCTTGCGCTGTGGACGTTTAGGTGATATCCGGAGAAATTTATTGCCTGGCAGGGAGATAAACAGTGACATAAAATTACAAACAAAAGTTGTACCCCTTAAATAAATGTTTTTTTTTCAAATTCACAGCCTCAGAGACGCATGAGGTTGAGTGTGTATGTTTGTGTGTGTGTGTTTGTGTGTGTGTTTGTTTGTGTGAATGTGTTAAGGAAAGTGTCGTTGTCATTTGTTAATCACCGAGACATTTTATGTCATTTCCTGTGATTTATTATTAGTTGACATCTGTTTCATGAGCACACCACACCTGTTGTAGATAAACGGAAGTTACAATGTGGACAATCTAGAGCAGGCAAGGGCGCACCAAGGCTCGCGAGTCGAGTACGGCTCGTCTGGCTGTTTTTTTTTTCGGCCCGCGCTTTAATTTTTTAACTACATTTAATCGATAATATTCTTCATATATACAATACATACATCTGCTATTGATCTGTTCTTGTCCTTTCACTTTAATAAAAGAACCCATTGCAGGCCTGTAGCGTGCGGGGGGCCAGGGGGACCGGGCTCCCCCTGCGTTTTGTCTGGCCCCCTCTGCTTATTTTCTCTACTTAGTAAAATGTATTACCTGCCCTCCCCCCTGCTATTGGCTGGCCCCTGCTGTAGAATGCCTGGCCCCTGCTGTAGAATTTTCACGCTACGGGACTGACCCATTGTGGCATGCGATTCAAAAGTTCGCCCATTCCTGGTCAAGAGAGCTAAAGTGAAAAAAAAAAATAAAATGGCATGATTTTTATAGGTCACGTGAACAATCAATGACAGGTTTTGTTGTTGTTGTTGTTTTTAATACAATTTTTAGGATGTTCTCTATTTTTAAAAGTTTTTGTTTTAAGTTTCACTTTTTATGTGTGTGTGTATGTGTGTGTGTGTGTGTGTGTGTGTGTGTGTGTGTCCTTGAAACTCACTATTCGACGCTTTCTAATTCAATGAAAAGGCTCACATTTTTTGACTACCCCGTAAATTCTACAGGACTATACATAATTTTACTATAAAATAATTTTTTTTTTAAATGTTTTTGATCCGGAAAAAAATCGCCCTGAGATGATTCTTCTTCTTCCTTTGGCTCTACAGCCCATTTAGGGCCCTGGCCTGCCATACTACTCTCTACAGCCCATTTAGGGTCCTGGCCTGCCATACTACACTTCTTCACTTGAGATTATCATGTCAAAATAAGTAGAGTGCACAGGAGAGTAACATTGAGAAGAGATTTAAAAGTCGGTAACAATTCTAAGAATATTAGAAAAAAAGTTACAATTTTCCGATCTAAATTCATGCATATCCAGTGCTTTTTTTGTGCCTAAAGGGGGAGAGGGAGCAAGGTCACATATTTAATTGCTTTACCCCTTTAAGTCTGAAGATATGAAAGCTGTCTTTCATATTGAGTTCATTACTCCACACCTGAACATGGAAAGTTCAAAAGCTAAGCACAAGTACCCAATAATGGTATCATATGATGTATCGATTAAACAAAAGTTATTTTCGTTTAAAAAAAAAATAAATGCATTTCAATTTATTAAATAACAGATGGTATACGGCAACGAGGGAGAAATTATTCCATTTGTCGAGGTCAACCGCTCTATTTGACCACTTCTCATTGGTCAGGGTGCATCATTTTTTTTGTTCTTCACAATTGAAAAACCATAAAAGCAGTCGTCAATCATTCCCAACTTTGCAATAGAAATAATAACAATGCGAGCAACTGAGTGATCACTTGGCGAGCGTGTTGGAGAGAGGCCCCACATATGGTAGACGAGGAAACTGGTACAATGTAATAAAAAAAAAAAGTGTAAAGTCGTGCACAAATTAAACACATTTCTAAAGATAAAAGCTATCTGCTGGTGTTCATTGTTCGTGCACGCGCAGGCGTGTGTGTGTGCCGATATTATTAGGTGTTTAGGTTTTTGTCGTCTCTACTGAAAAAGGCATATTGTCCTTTGCGCATCAACTTTAAAAAGTGAATGTGAATTAAAATCTCAAACATAGAAAAATCGATCACCGCGAGACCATTTATTGAAAGAAACCTATATTTAGTTCAGTATAACCACAAGTAATTTTAGTTCAACCACACGTAGCTCATTACAACCACACGTAATTCAGTACAACCACACGTAGCTCAGTACAACCACACGTAGTTCAGTATAACCACATGTAGGTCAGTACAACCACACGTAGCTCAGTATAACCACATGTAGTTCAGTATAACCACACGTAGTTCAGTACAACCACACGTAGCTCAGTACAAAAACAAGTAGTTCAGTACAACCATACGTAGTTCAGTATAACCACACATAGCTCAGTACAACCACATATAGTTCAGTAAAACCACACGTAGTTCAGTACAACCACACGTAGCTCAGTATAACCACATGTAGTTCAGTACAACCACACGTAGCTCAGTACAACCACACGTAGCTCAGTACAACCACACGTAGCTCAGTACAACCACACGTAGTTCAGTACAACCACACGTAGCTCAGTACAACCACATGTAGTTCAGTACAACCACACGTAGCTCAGTACAACTGTTGTGCATTGGTTTGTGACAGAATGGGAATACCCCAAGGTGCGGTTGTTGAACGAATGCATCGGTGATGAACGAGAGGAGAGCATGATGCGAGAGATGACGGCCGACGTAGTTATTGTCAAACTAGTATTTTAGTATTTTGATATTAAAGTAGTTGATCATTATTACAGAAGGAATACTTGGCTTGTTCCCCTGATTTTTGACATTTGAAGTGTTTACTACAGTGTAATTAAGTGTGTGTTGTCCTTGTGTTAGATGTGCTGACACACTTGACGTAGTGATGACATTGAATTAACGGCCCGATAAGATCCTTGTACACAACATTGGTGTAGCAGCAGGGTATGTTGATATTATTAATTTGTAAACTCTGGTTCAGTGAAAAAAAAATGTCCCAATTGGGATCATTCTCTGGATCCCTGGAAAGAATAGCGAGAGTCGGAAAGGAAATAATGATGTTAGAAGGTGAGGAACTAATGAAGTTTGTAGATAAAAAATTGAAAGAAGAAGCAAAAAAAAGAAGAAATTTTAAGAGAAGAAGAGAGGAGAAAAGATGAATTAAATCAGAAGGAAAGAGAAGAACAAGGATAAGAGAAGAAGAGAGGAGAAAAGATGAATTAGAAAGGCAGAGATTGCAGATAGAAATGAAGAAAATTGAATTGGGTCAAGCCGGTAACGTCAATCCGATCCCGTGGTACAGAAAAGAAATACGGGAGTTTGATGAGGCCAAAGATGACATCGATGCCTACCTAAAAAGATTCGAGGACAACTGTAGGTCACAAAACATCCCGGAAACTGAATGGGCGAACATCCTGACCAACCTGGTGCAGGGCAGGGCGCTAACCCTGTGTCAGAAGTACGATATGACAGACAACAGCAGCTATCAAAGGATGAAACTTGAATTGTTCAACGCGTATGGCCATAATGCTGCTCGGTTCAGAACACTTTTCTATGATAGTCGCCCATCGTCCCACGAGGACCCTCAGACTTGTTAACAACGTTGCGGGTTACTTTGACAAGTGATCACAGTGTGCCAATGTTGGCGACACTGTCAAAGACATTAGAGACTTTATTGTCATTGACAGGCTAACCCACTCCTGCACAACGGACCTGACATCCTTCATTCAAGAGAGAGAACCTCGGTAGACAATTGAGTTGGTTAAAATTATGAGGGTCTACAAAGATGCCCACCCCGACAGACCCATGTCAAATGGCGACCTTGATCACACCGTTGACGCTTGCTTTGCAGCACGTACAGAAATCAGACCTAAATACCCAAATTTGATGCAAGATAGAAGTGACTATTATCGCATTAACAGAAGTCCCTCTCCTGGCGATGCGTTTATTCGGTGCTATACGTGTAACGGACTAAATCACGTCGCGAGAGACTGCAAACTCCGAGCCACCAGGTATCCAGGCAGAGGTCAACGTATTACGAATTCGTATCGAAACAGGAGGTATGCTCCAAATACAGGGGAAGTTGATGACACGTATCCGGAAAACCACAATGTTCGAAAAGGAGAAAGAAAAGAAACAGGCTTGGCTATTGTATCGTGCCACGGACAATTGAAATTTTACCCGGGATATGTAAACTCGATTCCAGTGCAGTTCTTAAGAGATACCGGATGCACAACGATAACGGTCCGCAAAAGCTTGGTAGTGCAATCACAATATACTGGGGAATACGGGATGATGACATCATTCATGGGAGAGGACCATAGACTACCTTAGGCGGTAATACATATCGCGACACCATACTTTACAGGGAAGGTCGAGGATTATGTAGTTGACAACCCTGTATGTGACCTGATTGTGGGGAATATTTCGGGTATAAAAAAGTGCTCGGACAATGATATTCTACATTGGATTAGAGATAACAATGGATGTGGCGATACTCAATGTCATGATGTCAGTAATGTGGTCGTGACACGAAGCGGGAAAATAGCACATAAAGAACCTGAGGAACCTGAAGCGGAAGAGAAGATGGCTCCAGTAACTACAGAGGGAGTTATCAAAAACGGACATAATATGGCCCAAGAACAAGCCACGGACACGGTAATAGGGCGCCTGTATAAAGCAGCACATAAAAACAGTGGGGATCCGTACTACACACGTGAGGTCAAGGACTATGTTGTCGACAATGCCGTGTGTGACCTTATTGTGGGGAATATTTCATGTGTTAAAGAGTGCTCAGACAATGACATTTCAAGTTGGAATAGAGATAACCCCGGATGTGACGATACTCAATGTATCGATGTCAGCAATGAAGACGTGAAACGAAGCGAAAAAACGGCACCTAAAAAGCCGGAAACATCAGAAGTACATGAGAAAGTAACCACCAGAGCCACAGATGAAGCTATCAGAGTCGGGCATAACACTGCCCATGAAGAAGCCGCGGACGCGGTAATAGAGCGCCCTGTTGATGCAACACAAATAAACGGCTGTAGAGACCATCATATTTCAGGACTTGTTATTAAAGATGAGGTCTTTGATAAACCATCTGTCATTCGACAGACCAACGAAGCAAGTGGAACGCTAGAGGAAAGTAAACCACAAGATCAGAGAATTTTTTCTGCTAATGCTGAGGATTCTGGTCTCAGACAGAGAAATATTTTGCCTACTTCTAAAGCTGTTATTGGTTCTGGTTTCCCTGTGCTTCATGTCAGTAAGAGAAGTGTAACGTCTCAGTGGTACCTAACGAAAGTAACAATTTGTCTTCCAAAGAAAGTGTTAATCAAAGTACAAACTTGTCATCTTCTAAAGATGGTGTTATTCATAGAAAAAAATTATCATCTCCTAAAAACAGTGTTAGTGGAGGTAGAAGTTTGGTGTCCTGTAGAGACAGTGTTAGTCAAAGTTTTGAGGAAGATACACCAAAAATCAATCTCTCAGCACGCCAGAGTAGACAACAGAAAAATGAACATGTTGCTGAGTCTTCTGATTGTGTTTCTATCAAGTTAAGACACCTCCCACAACGAACTGATTCAGAAAGAGTCACTGTCTCTGAAAAAAAACACCCGGCTATCTCAGAATTGAAATCATCTCTACATCAGGAGTCTTCATTTAATGAAAGCAGTATTTCTGATAATACACTCAATTCAGCACCTGAATTACCTCAGGAGGACAAAGCACCTAGTGTGCCAGTATCGAAAGACAGTAAAGGGATGAACACGTTTCTTACAGTTCTAAATATTACATTACAAAATAGTGGTGTTGACCATAACTCCGAGGAGATTCCATCAGTATACAAACATGATGAGGACAGACAAAGTATAAGAAAATCTCTTTCCATGCCAAGTGTTGAAACCCCAACAAACACAAGTCGATTAATGAGCAGGATCAAAATGCTTCACAAAGACTGTATGAAAGATGAAGGGCATCGATATAAACGTGCGCAATTTTGTTCAGTCATTTTACAGGATAGGACATAAGAGACTTATGAATGGATTTAGAGCCAGTACTGAACAATTATACCAACTGGGCATAATGGTAATGTTGTGCCTTTTTAAATCACTAGAATTACATGACTGCAAGGGTGGGAGTTGGATTTTTCAGCGATTCAGAAGATCATCTCCGACAATACAATCTATGGGGCCAACGCACTCGACTCAACAGCACTGTGGTAAAGTCGGGCTAGGTTCGTTTAAGATTCAGATAGCCTGGCGAGCTTATAAACTGTGCTGCGCTTTGAATACGTTCTTCGTCGGCAGGAAAGAAAGACCCCTTGCCCGCCGTTTCAGAAGGCAAAGATTTAAGAGAGCACGTCAAGAACTGCGTTTACGGAGATGCAAACAAATTTCACAACGTTGTGACCATACAGAGGATGTTATGTTGCATAAACTGGAACCTGTCAGCAATCAGATGGACAACAGGCTAGACGATGACTTATCAAACAGTAACAGTCATTGCTCTGATACTTCTCGGGTCATGATTAAGGACGGAATCCGGTCCTGCACTACAGATCTTATAATAGAATCTCCGTCAGTGAGGTCTGTCAGCAGCATACTACTGGCGGCTGAGACTAGTTACGCAACGGTTGAGAGAAAGGTTGTGGCCTTGGTTTTGTGCATCATGAAATTAGCAGAGTGTCTCTTGGGATGTGCGGTGACTCGTTGGTCGCTACTGTGACAGAACGAGATTCAACAAGCAGGACAATGTTATTGCTGATATCCTTCTCAAGATGCTGCACATAGAGAGACGTTGATAGTCTAACACTTATACTTGAGTAACGCTTGGAAGAATACCTATAACGAGCTGCTGATTGAACTTGTAGAGCAGACTCCGGGATCTACGTAAACGATGACATTATTGTTACGTTTTTTTTTTCAGGAATTGAGTTGATAATTTTATGTTATTGAGTTGATATTTTCAAGTAATTGATCATGGGTGATTTTGTAATAATGTTCCCATTTGGATATTGATTGGTATATTTTGTTACAAACGAAATTTATGAGATTGTACTGAAGAAGATTTATCGAGTTGTACATGAGTTAATAAGTGACAGTAATTCAAAGGGTTTTGAATTATTGACTTTGGAGGAAAATATGTATTATGAGTTAATTGACAATAGTTCAGGAGGTTGTGAATATTCTGTCATATTTTTTGGTGGTATTAAGTGTCAAATTCTAATATGTTTGACACTAAAGGGGCCATGGGGGAGTGTTGTGCATTGGTTTGTAACAGAATGGGAATACCCCAAGGTGCGGTTGTTATTGTCAAACTAGTATTTTAGTATTTTGATATTAAAGTAGTTGATCATTATTACAGAAGGAATACTTGGCTTGTTCCCCTGATTTTTGACATTTGAAGTGTTTACTACAGTGTAATTAAGTGTGTGTTGTCCTTGTGTTAGAAGTGCTGACACACTTGACGTAGTGATGACATTGAATTAACGGTCCGATAAGATCCTTGTACACAACACAACCACACGTAATTCAGTATAACCACACGTAGCTCAGTACAACCACACGTAGTTCAGTACAACCACTCGTAGCTCAGTACAACAAGTAGTTCAGTACAACCATACGTAGTTCAATACAACCACACATAGCTCAGTACAACCACATGTAGTTCAGTATAACCACATGTAGTTCAGCACAACCACACGTAGCTAAGTATAACCACATGTATTTCAGTACAACCACACGTAGCTCAGTACAGCCACAAGTAGCTCAGTACAACCACACGTAGCTCAGTACAACCACACGTAGCTCAGTACAACCACACGTAGCTCAGTACAACCACACGTAGCTCAGTACAACCACACGTAGCTCAGTACAAACACACGTAGTTCTGTACAACCACACGTAGTTCAGTATAACCACACATAGCTCAATACAAGCACAGTATCTCAATATAACCACATGTGTTTTAACACATCTGTATTTCGAGGTATCCACTTGTATTTCGTATCAGCCACATGTATTTCAATATAACCACACGTATTTATGTCAAGAAAACCATCCGTATTTCAAGATAGCCACATGTATTTCAAGACAAATACATGTACCGGCATGCACAACGGAAGAACCCGAGTTAGAGATACTGAGGAAATGTAAAAAATATATTAAGACAAAGAAATTTATAAGAGTAACTTAAAAATTAAAAGAGGAAAAAAAGAAAAGAATGAAAGATAAATAAGTCAAAAAGGAAAAAAAAAGTAGGAACTAAAAGTGGATTAAGGGCATATTTCACCGAAACAAATAACCTTTTTTTTTTAAATGAACTATCTTTTGTGTTAAAAGGAAGGACGCGCAGACATTGAAAAGGTTCGTTCTAACTTCAATCTCTATCACTTCCGGATCTAACCCCCTCCCCCCACACACCCCATAATCGTCGCACTCAATCAATGGCTTAAAAAAATAAAACCTTTAGGATACCTGAATACCGGGGCTTGTAGAGTCACTCTTCTAGTCAATAGCCACTCTGCTGGGCGGTCAATGGGCCACTTTAACTTCAGTTAACGCTCTAGATGTCGGCATCAATAACACTTGTGCCCGGCGTCTAATGATCTCCCATCGGAGTTAAAACGTTGTCTGGTACAACAAACACCGGCATCGATAGTCTCTTGATACACTTCTCTGAACGGTATCTCTCTGTTTCTCTCTGTTTCTCTGTCTCTCTCTCTCTCTCTCTCTCTCTCTCTCTCTGTGTCTCCACCTCTCTTTTTCTATGTCTCTCTCACACTTTGTATCTCTCTCTCTTTTTCCTTTTCTCTTTCTCTCTGTCTCGATCTCTCTGTCTGTCTGTCTGTCTGTCTGTCTGTCTCTCTCTCTCTCTTAAATATTCAATCAATCTGACTTTTTAAATTCAAATGTGCAGTTTACCAGTCAGTACGGCAGTGGCTGACGGTACAATCATTTCACAATACGATAGCTCACTACTAAATTCAAATCTATTTTGTTTTATAAAAAATTGACCATACTTTGTCAATTCATCTGTTGAGCAAGGCAATGGGAATTTTAAAATTGGATTTTTTTTGGTGTATTTTTTATACTTTTTTCTCCGCTATTTTAAATTATATTTTTTATTGGTGATAGCTTATTGTCCGCAATGAATTTCTAAATCTCGTTTGAAGTATTTTCATACAGGTTTTTTGACCTTAAATTATAGATGTTGCCTTATCAAAAGCAGCAATTCGATATTTTAAATTTTCTATTGCTTATTCAGCATTTATTCAGCATTATTCATTTACATATTGTACAACAATTAACAATTGCATGTGCCAGGTACTTCATCTCCGTGCGGAAAAACAAAGCGGTGAAAGTGCTCCTCCCTTGTAGTGGTAATTTAAGTGCCGCCCGGGGCCAAACTGGCCACCTCCGCATCTCCCTAGCTACGCCACTGCTTTGTCTACTTCTCTCCAATTTTCTAGACTTATCGTGGTTTTGATCAGCTCCGACACAGATATTATCTGTGAGTTTTCATTTGTGCCAGCCACACAATTCTTCAGAGTAACGTAAAGGAAGTGGCATTGTCTGCTCAAAAAAAAAAAAAATCCTGAAATAATGGCTTTTAAAACTGGCGCCATTTTTGCTATTTTCCTTTTCAATAGTGTATCAACTAAATATTGAAATACAATATTACACCATACAAATATAACAACTTTCCGAAATGTCAGTTTTACTTTCAATTGACAGTGAGTGCATTCTGTTTAAATGTACGTTCTTTGATATGCCGTGGCTATCTCCTTCTTTATTTCTCAAATAGCCTCACCGCAGAATATGTATATTTTACACAAAGCTCAAAAAATATGTCGATATTTCTGTTATTGGCGTTCTAAAAGTGAAGCACCGAAATATTGAGAAACACAACAGCAGTTGGATTTAAAAAAAAAAAAAAACAATTCCGACATATGGTGTAAAAGAACAACAATAAATTCCACAACCACTTAGCCCATTTAACTACAGTAGAAATCCGATAATCCGGCACGTTCGGGACCGGCTCGGTGCCGGACTACCGAAAATTCCGGTCTATCGGAATATATACAGTTATATACAGTTTGAAAAGCTACGTTTACTGCGATGTGAAAGGACACAAAACTACAATATACAAAAAATGGCCGCTAATTGTTTCCGAAGAATACCGAGGGCTTTCGGATGATCCCGAACTATCCCGAAAACTTCCGAATAGCTCTCGAGTGTTTTTATTTGCTTTAAAGACACACTTTTGGAGAAAACCAAAATTTGTACAATTTTCTGGAGTGATGCCGGACTATCGAGCATTACGGACTGTTGGATGCCGGACTATCGAGCATTCCGGACTGTTGGAAGCCGGAGAAATGGACTTCTACTGTATATTAAAAGCTGAGGGGTATATTTGGAATAAAATGTCGGGTGGGCCGTAGGACAACTAAAATTACATACTTTTTACGTTTCTTTGAAGGTGGAGTATAAGGAGAAGCTTGATAAACAATGACCCGGTCATGTACAACAATGACCCGGTCATGTACAACAATGGTACTATTAGACTCACTTAGTTCACAACTAACAGTCATGTTGGCAGTGGCGTAGCGAGCTTAACTCGCACCCGGGACACAATACATTTTTAGCGCCCCCCCATTCGAAAACCATATAATATTATATGTAAAATATATCATTTGTACCCCTTTGTGAGTAGCACCCGGGGCATTATGACCCCCCATTGCCCCCCCTACGCCACTGCATGTTGGCGATCGGAAAAAAGTCTATCTAATCGAAGATGCGCAATGCCTGTGTGTTTTTCTAGTTATAGGAATCTTCATTAACATTAAAATATAATATCTTTTTTCTTCCCATGCAGGAGGCATGACGTATGAGTTCCTCGTCACCGACCACAAGATGGTCAAACTGAAGTGCCACACGAACGACGGAGACACCCTGACCATCACCATCAGCAACGTGACGTCAAAAGACAACATGGCTTTCGTCACCAAGGGCAACGCGGCCGAAATAGGGAAGAACTACACTAACGGGCACGTATTCATTGCCGGCAGAATTTCCGTGTAAGTGGACTTTTTTATTAGAATGTAAGCCTTTTGGAGAACTACATTGATTACTTTTCAGAGACACTGGAGACGGAGTCTCGGGAGAGTTCACGATAAATTATGGGCCACATATTGTACAAAAATGATTTTTTTTCTCACAAATAACCCATGTCAGCGCTCGGAAAAAGTCATTATAAGCACTCGGAAAAATGCCTCGTAAGCGCTCGGAAAAAGTCATTAAACACTCGGAAAAAATGTCATGTAAGCGCTCGGAAAAGCACTTTTTTTACTGCATGCTATTGTATAAGAGCTGACTTTGTATATTTTTTCACACTATTATATAGACCACATGGGCTGCCGAAATTTCTTAATTAAATAGCGATTGCTCATTCTATTCAGCTTGTATTCTATCACACGACCTATAGATAGATAGATAGATAGATAGATAGATAGATAGATAGATAGATAGATAGATAGATAGATAGATAGATAGATAGATAGATAGATAGATAGATAGATAGATAGATAGATAGATAGATAGATAGATAGTGAAGTATCTGTAAGGATGAGATATTTATCTCTTACATCTGATAAATTGCTAATGGAACAGTTGTTATGCCGCTCTCCCTGTGTTCTCCACCAAAATCCAAGGCACCACGGGAAACTTACGTAGGTGACTATCACAACGCCCACGCTTCCCCAACTAGTAATGTCAGGTACTCATTTAAGACAGGTGGAACTTTCGCCAGAACCGGACAAAGTCTATAGTCTCTCAGCTAGGATCGAACTCGAGACATTCAGGTCGATAGCTACAACGCACGACCCTCCATTTCATTTCTCAAGACTCCTAATTGACCCAAATCTGTAATTGTTAATGTTACTTTTAGATTGTTTTTTTAAAGTGTGAAGCAGCGTCGAAAGTTTAATCAAATACTGGCTGGTATGTTCAAAGGGCAGACAAAACAATGAAGGGGTTATAGTTCTTGTTCAACTCTTTTTATTTTTCAGTGAAGGCTATCATCCCCCGTATCTGAATGTAATACTAACTGAATATGACCACAGCATTGACCAATCCTTCTGCTGCAATGTGTCGGCTTACAAGACTGGCTTCATGCGGCACACGGAGTATTATATACATATAAACAAAACAGGTCAGTTCATGAATTATTATGGTCACTCATCTCGGCCCTTTTATATACAATACATGTCAATGTGTGATACATAAATAACAACAGTAGCAAGAATGCTAGGTGTACAAATCAGAGCAAGTAATGGGTCAATGGGTCATGGGTCAATGGGTCAAATGGGTCGCAAAATTGGATGGGTTACATGGGTCATGGGTCAATGTTCCCTGGTTTTACGAGTAATTGTATTGTAAAATGACTAATGTTCTTTTCCTAAAAGCTGACTAAACGCTTAAACATAAAATACCACAAACGCAGAAATAGTTACATTAGACTACCGACAAAGACTGCATGAACTTGGAAAGTTTGGTCTGTGAAACAAGGAACTTCTTATGTGTAATGTTTTTGAAACAGAAAAAAAATACAAAAATAAAAACTTGGAATGACAAAGCCAAAGAAACAAACAACAATACAAAAATATTACAAAAAAAAAAAAACCTTGAAGACTTACAATAAAGCTAAAAAGCTGATTACGAGCTCTTCTACTGCTAGCAAAGAAAACTGATTACAAAAATCTTCTAACACTCTGAATGTTAAGACGATTGCCATTTTAACTATATCGTTATTTTATAAAACAAGTCGAGTATTTGGGTGTCGTTGTTAACTCGTCGTATTGTTGAAATACCTTTCCAGTGAGCGGTCTCTGTATATGAATTCAAGTTCATGTAGAGGTCATGAGTTAATAGGTTTAGCCGAAATGACCTCCTGAACAGTCCGGCTGGAACTACAGAACACAGCGATACTGGTTTACGTGGGAAGTTGGATTCGATTACAATAATATTCGTTCTATCCAAGTAATCGAAGACAAATTCGTTCGTTATATATGGGATCGGTTCATGTTAAGACTATTTAAAGTCCACGTAAGCATTAGATCTTTATCTTTTAAATTACAACCCCACTAGTGGGGCGGTTTTTTCGCAACTTAAGTTTTCATCCCCCACCACCATAGCCGATAGTGCCACGGCAATGTAGGCACGAGAGACACTGCTAGGAGACTGAAAAAAAAGTAAAGTTCCCTTAGCCCTAAAGGGCCATCGGGGCAGATGAAGTGAAGAATTTATCTGTTTCTATAACCTATATGAAGGGATTGTGTGGTTAGCCCAGCCGCCTTTACTTCCCCAACTTAATGTCAGGTACCCATTCAAAGCTGGGTGAACTTGTGGGATGACTTTGAAACAAATTTCACCTGGAAAAAATTCCCATGGATCTCACCGAGGATCGAACCCAGGACTCTCAGGTCTACAGTCGAGTGTCTACACCACTCGGCCATCCGTCCCACTGAGTTACTGAGTTTTGAGCCCATAACCCACAGCATGCAGGCAGGGCCCACAACAGTTGCGCCACCGAGCCGCACAGTTGGTATCTCTACGTCAAACTGCGCCAAACATGTTTAGTGATTTGGTGACTGTAGAGGCAGAGAGATTGCAATATTGCTTGGGGGGGGGATACTAATTGTTTTTATATTTTAGACTGAAATCAATTTGGTTATACGTGTGTTGGTCTCGTCTGCTGCTTTCCTCTTCCATTTTGTGACGTCCTCGAGTTCACTATACGTTCCACTTGTTAAGTACCAAAGTAACAATCAAGTCTGCAATTAGATATTAAAAACCTATTGTAATAAAAATTTTCCATCGTGTACCATCTTTATCAGCCTTACTCAATGATCCATTCCTAGTACTATTCCACATCGTTAATTAAAACTTCACTATTCCACACCGCTAAGTAAATCTTCACTATTCCACACCGCTAATTAAAACTTCACTATTCCACACCGCTAAGTAAATCTTCACTATTCCACACCGCTAAGTAAATCTTCACTATTCCACACCCGCTAAGTAAATCTTCACTATTCCACACCGCTAAGTAAATCTTCACTATTCCACACCGATAAATAAAACTTCACTCTTCCACACCGCTAATTAAAACTTCACTCTTCCACACCGCTAATTAAAACTTCACTATTTCACACCGCTTAGTAAAACTTTACTATTCAACACCTATAATGTACATTAAACAAAACGACGTTATACGTAAAAGCCACCGCAAGGATTAAGTAAATCCGTTTCTTTTAGAACGGCTTCTCGTGGTCTGTCTTATAATCCTTATAGGAATTACGGTTCATTTTTAGTCCTTTGTGGGCCCATTTGGGCTTTATGGATATGACGATTCTGCAGTTGCTTTTACATTTCTTTTTTTTATCACCGATTGTATTAAGTCCACTCAAATTCTCGCAAAAAGCCATTCAAACGCTCATATAAAAGCCATGTAAGTGCTCGAGAAAAAGCCACTTTCATAGCTACATGATAATGTCAAAGACCTGACTTTAATATTTTTGTGTGGGCTTGAAATAAAATTATATTAAGCCGGAAAAAATATATCATCTTTCTGGCTGAATCATCAAAGTGGTATAATCCTGTGAAATCCTGTTAAGGATTTAGAAATTAATCTTTTAATCCTAATAGCTAGTGTCGTCGCAGACATGGGAAACGGAGTAGGAAAAGTTACTTGAATGAATCGAAATAAAAGTTTTTATTGTATGAATGTACTCTTACATTTTATTTCAACTAAACAGTGAGCAATAATGAAGCAATAATGAAGCGCGGTCTATGTTTTATTGAGTGTTAGACAATCTTACTGTGAAACAAACATTGGATTGGAGAGACAATTTTGGGACAAAAAAAAATGTCTGTTAATCAGTCGACACGCCGATGTGTCTTGCAGGGAGATGCCCAGATGAGTTCCACGATAAAACCCTTAAATGACACAATACTGTTTCAGGTACCCATTTAAAGTCACAGTCATGTGTAGCTGGATGAAACCCTGAATCGTCTTGCAGGTTGACAAGCTGCTGTGTCTAGCAGGGTGACACGCTGATGTATGGCAAGTTGACACGTTCATGTGTTGCAGGGTGGCACGCTGATGTGTGGCAAGGTTATACGTTCATGTGTTGCAGGATGACACGCTGATATGTGGCAAAGTGACACGTTCATGTGTTGCAGGATGACACGCTGATATGTGGCAAGGTGACACTTTCATGTGTTGCGAATGACACGCTGATATGTGGCAAGGTGACACGTTCATGTGTTGCAGGATGACACGCTGATATGTGGCAAGGTGACACGTTCATGTGTTGCAGGGTGGCATGCTGATGTGATATCGGACCCTAACTTGGGGTATAGACCCTTACTTGGGGTATAGGACCCTTACTTTGGGTATAGACCCTTACTTGGGGTATATGACCCTTACTTGTGGTAAAAGACCTTTACTTGAGATAGAACCACTTATACGCAATATAGGACCTTTTCTGATAGAGATGCCAGAATGGGATAATTTTACTTTTCCACGAACTTTCCGTAAACACCTTCAGTTCTAAAAGTCGGAATCGGTAGTCGTTAAGAGAAATATCCGGAATCGGTGTAAATGCTGGTATCGACTCATCACTAGTTACAACTATTATTTAGAGCCAGTTGCACCTGTTCACTTGTTCCTTCTGGGAAAATAAATAAAAATAAAGAAGCACTCTCCAAAAAAAAAATCCATCAAGCCGGGCGTTACAGGTAAGCAATGAAATGATCAAACACTCAGCGGGGAATACCTGGAACGGAATGTTCCAGAAAGAGCGACCTCTCGTGGCATCATGTCTGCAGTATCAATAAACCACTTGGTTGTTCTTCTCTGTGATCGCTCTTGTCCAAACTCCGCCCACTTCTACCGGAAGAGAGTACGGCTGATTGCCAGATAGACGCTCTGTTTTTTTTTTATGTGTCTGTAAGTTCGGTGAGGATGAAGAATATTGGGGAAAAAATAAATAAACCCTTAATATTTCCGCTGAACAAATTGTATGTAAGTGTAGTAATTGTTCTAGTCATGTTTTCCAGTTAACCTAGATTTCCAAATTTTAACTTCTATTGGGGTTCTAGTTTAACATCAATCAACCAAGGTCTATCGACCGAATCCACTTAACTCCAAATACGATTTATGTATTTACTCTTACTTCGTTCTTAATCTTAAGAGCACATTTTCTTTAGCAAATACTTTTTAAGAGCAGGCGTTTTATGGTTTCCATGTAGGCAAGTATTTCAATGCAATCAGTGCAGTCATACTTGCAAAGTTTGATGTAACGACTCAAGTCAACATGCAAGACGCATTTCAATCGCATCACTCGGCGGAACATATTACAACAACAAAAAAATGTTTGTGTGGTTTAGCTTAGCAGACAAGTTTAATTAGTTGGTTTTTTTTTTATTTTTTATTCTTTGATGTTTACGTCAATAGTCTTATTTCTTACGAATGTTCTACATAGTTTGTTTTTTTGTTCTGTGAATCCAGTTTTAAAAAAAACGTCGTAAACGTTTTGAGTTTCCTTGCAACTTTCTCAACATAGGGCTTTTGAAATAAAGTTATCTGATTTTGAATTTATCAAGTGGGGTCATCGCAATTTTGTATATGGTGTTGAAATTAGAAAAAAAAAGTTTTCCGTAAGACCATTGGGGAAGAAGATGAAATGTATAAATTCACCTTCTTCTTTAAGGATTACATGACTAGTTTCCAATTTCACTTCCACATCCAAATGTCAGGTAACTATTTAAATCTGAGTGAACTAGACAGGACCGTATACAACTCTAGGATCCATCATCGGGGAAAGAACCCGTGAACTTCAAGTTGACTTTTGAACGATCATTCCCCCCCCCTCCCCCCATGGTCGAGACAATAGTAACGTTCCCTTAAGTTTCTTAGGGCTCATCGGGGCAGATGAAGTGTAGAATTCATCTGTTTCAGTAGCCAAAGCGTACCCAGCAGCCTTCTACTTACCCAATACACATCAGGCACCCATTTGTAAAGCTGAGTGGACTTGGGAACTTTCATCAGGACGTGACCAAATTCGAACCCGGACCCCTCGGTCGACTGTCTGATACTTATTTCTGTAAAACGCTATTTCAGTACGAGCTCAGATGACAATAAATTACTTTTCAGAGCAAAATGAACTACAAAGTATTTTTTTTAAACATCCCCCCTTTCTGCCGCATCAGGTATATAATGGTCTATATAAATAATAGCGATGTGGGTTCTGCGTTAAATCGAAAGTAAAGAATGTATACAACATTTTTCCAGTTTAAAATCCTCTAACGTAAACAACAATAGTAAAAACCATGAACAAATCAGATCTGCCCGAAACCAAAAATAACCTAGCCTACTGATCAAACCTAAGGGGATATAACTCTATACAAAGGTTTTGCAGGGTACAGCTAGTTAAAATAAAACATACTCAGGATATTAAAGATTTGAAGCTTGATCATTTACTCTGCAATGACAATGCTTGATTGTCTTTAACGGCAATCTGTACCCACCATAACCGTCTACAGCATGAACATAGCACCGCTGGGGTGTGGGGACGGATGGTAAAGCGTTCGACTGTCAGCCTGAAGGTATCTGGTTCAATCTCCTGTGATGACCAACGGATATTTCGCATCATCACTTAAGTCCCCTTTGTATCTTCCGTGATGGCTGCATGGCCTTTGCACTATCGGCTATGGTGGGTATGAAAGAAGGGCACCATAAAAACCGTCCCATTAGTGGTTTATTTGGCCAAAGAGATTTCACCTTATCCTTACAGGGACTTTTACCACCGCAAATGTGTGAAGGGTTAGAATGAAAACACCTTTTTTTTTAAAAGTCGAATTTAAGAATCTATATAAATAATAGCGATTTGGGTTATGCGTTAAATCGAAAGTAAAGACTTATTACAGTTTAAAATCTTCAAACGTAAAAAATAGTAATAAAAATCAAGAAAAAATCGGATCCGTCCGAAACCAAAAATAACATAGCCTACTGATCAAACCTAAGGGAATATAACTCTGTGCAAAGGTTTTGCAAGGTACAGCTAGTGCATATGAATGAGGATAGATAAAGTATTCAAAGATTTCTTAATTAACAAATACCCAAAAAACGTACTTGACTAAAAGAACGAGAAGGAACCAAAAAAAAAAAAAAATAAAGGTTGTAGTGCATCGATGAACAGAGAAAACACTAAAAGAATGTTAGCAGCCGGCGTTTTAACACCATGGTGAAAACAACATTCATGGTAGGTTCAAACAGTGAGCAGTCTTTCACTACACAGGCCGTTTAGTTGGTGAGTATTTGCTTACACTTCCACCACCACCATCATCACTACTACCAGTTTAAACCAGTCCTCGCACTTTATGGTGTTTCCCAAGAACACTAAAACGTATGACTGTGTGTGAATACCTTGACCATGAAGTGCTGGCGATAAAGTTGGTACTTAAGTACAGACCCACTGGGAATGACCACATAAAATGTAGGTCGGACAGACTTTAAAGCAAGTAGTGTGTGCTATGACGTGTTGTACACAGCTAGGGGCTGACAGTCTAAACCAGTGCCATAAACAAAAATGGAAGCTATATAATAAATAAATACACTTTGAAGAAAACTAATTACACCACGTAAATGGATTTCACAGTTACACAGCAAACTGGTGTGTAACTGTATGTCATACTCAGTGGCGCAACCAGCAAAAAAATGCTGGGGGGGGGGCTCACATATAGAAAAAAGGCAGTTTATATAGTTAATTATGTATGATGATTTGGTCTATGGGGGGGATGGGGGGCCTCAAGCCCCCCTGCCCCCCGCTCGGTTGCGCCACTGGTCATACTGGTGTGTAACTGCATGTCATACTGGTGTGTTGCTGTAAGTCAAACATATGTGTAACTCTTTGTAAAGCTAGTGTGTAACTGTATGTAAAACTGGTTTGTAGCTGTAAGTCAAACTGATGTCTAGCTGTAAGTCAAACTGATGTCTAGCCGTATGTCAAACTGATTTCTAGCTTATGTCAAAATGCTTTCTAGCTTATGTCAAAATGATTTGTAACTATATGTATAGAGAAGATTCTACGGCATTGTTTAAAACATGCAGTAATGAAACATGACTTTAAGGAGGTAAATCTCTCTGAGGTAATTTAAAACGACCTTTCAAAAAAACACGGATTCTGCATTAAACATTAACTGCTAAATTTAGTAAAAAGGTCTAATATATAATATAATAATACTCATTTCCAGTGTGCGTTAAATCGAAAGTAAAGAATTAATACAACAGTATTCCAGTTTAAAATACATTCATGAAAAAATCGGATCTGCCCGAAACCAAAAAATAACCTCGCCTGCCAATCAAGCCTAAGGGGATGTAACTCTATGCAAAGGTTTTGCAGGGTACAGCTAGTATATATATATTTCCAATACAGAGAGAGGGGGGAGAGAGAGAGAGAGAGAGAGAGAGAGATAATGGAGGAAGAGAGGGAAAAGAGGAAAAATATAATTTAAAGTTTCATAAAAGAAACAACAAAAAGTGTTTGGGTGAAATTGTTTCTATTATCGATTCTAATTTGTTTTAATTACAACTATGTCGCTTGCAGCTTGTAAAATTGCAGTTTTAAAAATTGAAAGTAAAATTTAAAAAAAGTCCACTTTCAATGGTGACAGATAGTGAATCTATTATTTTCGCAAATATTACCTAATGTAAAAATAAAAAATAAAACTCTTTTAAATCTTATTTGTCCCTGCTGGCGAGTATTTCACGAAACAAATTCAGTTTTACAATGATTGAAAAAAGGAAGAAACTATGCAAAGGCAGACAAACTCAATCACACATAAAAACATAATACACGACCTTATAATTAATTTATACAAATGACAACATTAAGCCGGTGGTGAATAGAACACACGCTTTGGCATCACGCAGTGCCGGATTAGGTCCCCTTTATGCCCTAGTATAGAAGCTATAACGAGCAATTGGGGCAGATGAAGTGTAGAATTCACCTTGTTTCAGTAACCTCAGCATATGAAGGGATTGTATGGTTAGCACAACGCCCAGCCGCCTTTACTTCCCAAACTTAAAGCCAGGTACCCATTTAAAGCTGGGTGGACTTGTAGGACGACTTTGAAAAAAATTTCACATAGAAAAATTCACATGGTTTTCACTGAGGATCTATCCCAGGACTCTCAGGTCGACAGTCGACACAACTCAGCCATCAACTAATTTTGCTGCCTCACCTTCCTTTCCCCAACAGCTGATGATAAATACAAATCTGCACATGTTTGTTTTTTAAAGTTCACACCCTAATCTTGTAGATTAAATAGTAATGCACCATCAACATGGAGCTGTCTTGTAAAATTTAGTAATAGTATGGTCTAGGAATTTTTTTCTTTATTTTTCAATTTCATCAAGTGAAGTTCACAGTTGCTCATCCAATTAAACATACAAATCTGAACATTTTATTTAAGTTCACACCCTTTTTTTTTGTAAAGCTTTGCCTACTCTGTTTTGAAAAATCTCATTCCGAAATTTAGACTTCATAACAAAATCTTGCATCTTATTTGCAATGTTACTTATTTATCTTCAAGCATCTATAGACAAGACGTGTTAGCTGAAGCGTCGTAAGAAAGACTCATTTATTTCATTTAGGCATTTTAACATAAATAACACTTGGTAGCTAAATAAACTCAGGGCTGCTGTCATCTAATCTAGGGCACTCTCCTGAAATATTTTCGAGTTACACCCGCTTGAGACTTTTTATGAGATAGTTCCAACAATCTTAACTTACATAAGAGCTTTGTAGTTCTTACTTTCCTCTCTGCCTAATTTATTTGGAAGGATTAACGTGAATACACAAGAATAAACACTTTTAAACAAAGGCTGTTAATTTATATAATAGCCCATTTTTACGTAAATTGCTGTAAACTGAAATAATTTAATGTAAATGATGAAATCGGTTATGATTTTTTTTTGTTTAACCACACTTCCCTTGATGTTTTAATCATATATACATACATACATACATACATACAGACATACAGATAGATTGATAGATGAAAAGATGGACGGACAAACAAACATAAATGCAAACACACCACACATATACACACACACATACGCACACACAGATATACACACTCATAAACATACAAACATACATACACTCATACACACACACACACACATATATATATATATATATATATATATATATATATATACAGTTTATACACATACATATACAAATACACAAATATACTCATACATATATACAAACATACATAACATATAAGCTGCTAGCCCCTACTACAAAATGTCTTTCCCCTCCCCCCCTCCCCCAACCCACCGTTCACTATTCAGACATTTTCTATTCACCAACATCAGGTAGCACAACCACGGCCACAACCACCACCGCTGCACCATTCACGGACGCACCGTACAGAGTCGGGCCAGTCAAGGAGAAGGAAGGTGAGCAACAATTGACATGGACGGACGGGGACATTTTATTAAAAAAAATAAATGATATACATTGTCCATGCAAGTTCATGTTAGTATCGCTGTCTAATTGCACCAATGTTCATAACGTGCCACATTTTTCTTTGTGTTGCAGTGGACTCAGACAGTCTGCCCATGTCAGTGCTGATTGTGATGCTGGTCCTCATCTCCATCTTGCTGTTCCTGGCTGTCTTTCTATTGTTACATAGATACAAGAGTAAGTTACACCATACAAAAGAATATTATATTAATACGAAAGTATGCTACATAGATACAAGAGTAAGTTACACAATACAAAAGAATGTTATATTAGTACGAAAGTATCTTACATAGATACAAAAGTAAGTTACACTATACAAAAGAATGTTATATTAATACGAAAGTATCTTACATATACAAAAGTAAGTTACACCAAACAAAAGAATGTTATATTAATACGAAAGTATGTTACAAAGATACAAGAGTAAGTTACACTATACAAAAGAATGTGATATTAATACGAAAGTATGTTACATAGATACAAAAGTAAGTTACACTATACAAAAGAATGTTATATTAATACGAAAGTATGTTATATAGATACGAAAGTAAGTTATATAGATACGAAAGTAAGTTATATAGATACAAAATAAGTTACGTAGATACGAAAGTATTTTGTAAAGATACGAAAGTAATTTTCAAGATACGAAAGTAATTTGCAAAATAATAAAGAAAATTACATAGAAACGAAAGCAAGTTACATAAATACGAAAGTAAGTTACATAGACACAAAATATGTATGTTACAAAGAGACAAACATAGATATATAATTATATATGTTACAAAGATACAAATTAAGCTATGTATTTATTTAAAGAAATTTCGTTACGTAGATACAAAAGTAAGTTTTGTTTTACTCTGTTATACTCCGTAAGCAACAATTTGAAAGACTATTATTAACCATCACTGCAGTCTTAGTCAATGTGAGATCTTAACTCCTGATTAGGGATTGTCGGTTTTTAAAAACCGGCGGCGAAAAACCGGTTTTTCGACTAATCTCGAAGCATTCGACAACCGGTTTTTTTTAAAAGTCGGTTTTTGTATAAACCCTACTCCTGATACATTAACCATACACTAAGCGAATCGCTATTTAAAAAAGTCCTCTAACAGTGACTAGTTAATACATTAATTTAGTATTGAAGCATTTAACTACAGATACACATAGCATAAATACACAAATATGGCATCTTTTGGAAATTAATTAAAAATTGACGATGCGCATTTAGAATAATTTATATTCTGTGGATAGCCCCATTACTCATCTGATTTAACATGATAAAATCATGTCCATCTTTGTATTACTACACTCGTTGAGTTTTGTTTGAAATAGAAAACTCTGTTCAAATCTCTAGGCAAGTGCCAGCGCAGGGACGAGGACCTGTACCGCCCACCGGCGTACTGCATGGCCCCAGATCACCACCACCTGGACTGGACGGACTCGTCCATCAAGAGCAAGAGCTCGGCCAGGACGATCAACTCGAGGAGCCACTACAGCATAGCCGCCCATCACATGCATATGCCGCTTCCGCCCATCCCCCACTCACCGCGGAGGACCAGGAGTAAGTAGGCGATGGCGGTGACCATTTTTACACTCCATTTGTTTTACACCCCCTTCACACAAACACACCGGTAGATGTAGCAAGGTTAACAGTTTACTACTTAGCTGTACCCTGCAAAACCTTTGCATAGAGTTATATCCCCTTAAGCTTCGGTTGGCTAGGTTATTTATGGTTTCGGGCAGATCCGATTTTTTCATGATTGTATTTTAAACTGTAATACTGTTGTATTAATCCTTTACTTTCGCTTTAACGCAGAACCCAAAGCGCTATTATTATATTAGACACTTGTTTGTGTGTATGTGTGTGTGTGCTGCATTGTTCTGATTTTGTTTATAAGAGTAATGCCTAAATGAATGTCTTTGGGTTTGACCACAATGGCTAGGATAGTATAAAATTATAGTCTAAACTACAATTTGTATGATTTTAAGAGAGTGGTGGGCAAGCTATTGCCCGCGGACCACCGAATACGCCCCTTCAGGATGTTTTATCCGGCCCGTGCTCTGCCCACCGACCCTCGCTCACATTAACGAAATTTACATTTAATGTATATTATTTCATATCTACATTACAGACATCTGCTTTAAGATCGAGATTTTTAAAAATAAAACTTAAGATTTCATTGTGGCCCGCGGATTAAAATGTTAGCCCTCACAATACCCCTTGTTATAAGATGCAAAAAAAAAAATAAAAGAAATTAAATTTAACTATAAATTCATATGCATAAAAAAGGCCCTCCTAATAGCAGGGCTGCTTTAGCCTATGGGCACATTAGGCACGGTGCCTAGGGCCTACGGACTTTTCAAGGGCCTACGAAAGCCAGAACATAAAATAAAAACAAGTGCATTCTTGAAAAATATTTTAAAAAATGAAATCGGGGAGGGCCTACGACTTTGAAAGTGCCTCGGGCCTACGATGACCTTAAAACGGCCCTGCCTAAAAATGTCACCGGCCTCTGGCCAATTATGTTTTTTTTTGGCGCGTTCATACAGAGTTGTAACTTACTAGCTTTATTGGCGTCCTTCCGAATCCCGTGGTAAAAGACGCCCATCTACGTCAGGTGCCGGCATGTCGTCCCTGCCTTTGTGGCAAATTAAGTGGTGGCTTAAGCCGGCCGAAATTGTCAGATAAACCGTCTGTTGAGACAATCCTGTAAGACCTTTGTACACGCATTTGGGCGGAGACTAAAAAAAAACATGTTTTGATACACAAAGCTAGTATTCCCTTTTCAAAACATGGGCCAAGTGTTAAGCTTCACAGTGGGGGCGTTTACCTGTTAGCACTGTCGGAAGGCTGTTTAGTTATGACATGATTTGTTAGCACTGTCAGAAAACTGTTTTACGACATATTATGTCAGCATTATAATATTATAAGAAAAACTGTTTATGACATAGCTAAGTGTAAACTGTTACTGTCCACCACCTTAAAGAATCTTTCTATCTGGTTAAGCATGTAATGAGCTTTGCTTTGATCTGTTGTTGTTTTTTTTATAGTTAAAATATTTTCAGAATAAATAAATAATCAGTTAAAAAAAAAGAATAACTCGTATAATTTTATATTTGAATACCTCATGGCCTATTTTACTATAAATCCAAACGCGAAATAAAAACAAACACCCAATTTTGTTTAATGGAACCAGTAGCGTAGCGAGCTTCACTCGCGCCCGGGGCACAATATCTTTTTAGCGCCCCCCCCCCATTTGAAAACCATATATTATTATAAGTAAAATATACCTTTTGGCGCCCTTTTGTGAGTAGCGCCCGGGGCATGATGTCCCCCCCCTCACTATGCCACTGATTGGAACTATCCAAGCTACTGTCTCTTTTCTGCTGATCCCTTTAGAAATTACCTAGGGCAATATATAAATATGTTTTTTTTTTCTTTGTTTGTCCCATATTCTCTAGCTTTGAAAACTTTTTTTTATTTATGAATGTTTACTGCAATACTGCCAATATGCTGGCCAATATGCTATATTATCTATATACACGTACTCATATTCTGTGATGAAGCACATAGTAAGCCTAGTACTTTTTATTATTATTCAAGGGAAATAACTAGGAAAACATTCTTCGCTCTTTTTCTTGAGGAGCTATGTTTCTTTGCATGTTGTTCTTTACACTTAATTTTTTTTTGCACTTTCATCTTTCCTTCCTTATTTCATACTGCTTGCTGTGTAACTCAGTTCTCACACAAGAAGAAACAGTTCCTATACAGCCATACGAATGTCGACCAGGCATCCGTAAGATTTCCTCTAGGAATCATAATAGGAATGCTGGTAAAAGTTCTTATCTCCATGATGTTTTGTATGTACATCATTTTACCATCATTTCCTAAATCACATTTGTCTGTACATTGTAAACCATCAGTTTCACGATGTCTTCTGTGTCAATAATTAACCATCAGGTTCACTGTCAGTTTATGTGGAAATCATTTACCATCAATCAACTCCAAACTCATCTTTTTTTATGTACATCATTCAACACCAACTGCACAATTACTTTTGTGAGTACGTCTTCTACCATCAGCTGCATAATAAAGTTTAGCATGTTAATCATCTACCATTAACTCCATATTAAAGTGTAGTTCATAGTTATTAATACACCATTAACCATCAGCTGCATAATAAAGTTTAGTATGTACATCATCTACCATCAGTTCAATAATAAAGTTTAGTATGTACATCATCTTCCATCAGTTCAATAATAAAGTTTAGTATGTACATCATCAACCATCAGTTCAATAATAAAGTTTAGTATGACCATCACCTACTATCTTTTCAATAAAAAAGTGTAGTATGTACATCATCTACCATCAGTTCTATAATAAAGTTTAGCATGTACATTTTCTACCATCAGCTCCATAAATAAGTTTAGTATTTACCTCACCTACCATTATCTTCATAATAAAGTTAATTATGTCCGTCAAAATTTCAATGTGAAAGTATCATTTGTTAACACGTTCCCAACAAATCTTATGTATACAATCATTATTTATGGGTACTTCATTTAGCATGAATGCCCATTTTTTTTTGTTCATTTTACCGATATTTTATCATTTTTTCTAAAGTTGTTATATTATTATTTATAATGAAAACTTTGTTTTTGAATTCCTTGCCTACAATCTCTATGAATTTTTTTTATCTATAGCAAACCCTGTATTTATGCAACTTAAAAATAAATCAAGTGTGCAATAGATCTTTTCTAGTTTGCTTTAAAAAAACAACAAATAAATGAATAAAACTTATTTCTTTCCTTTACTAAATCAGTTAATAATACCTGAATTCATTTACCAATGAAATGTCTCTTTATATTTCTCATCCTCTTGCTAGTTGGGTTGATGTTGTACCCAGCATCTCCTTTGCACATAATCACTTAAAATTTATGAATTTTATAGTTACAATTACTTTGTCTTTATTTTCTAAATAATTAAGAATTATTTATGACATTTTAAAAAAATTTCAAATTTGACTTATTTTTTATTTCCATTGTTCACAGCATATAGAAGACCACCATCAGTAGTTAGCAGTGTTAAAGTACCTTATGTCCAGCCTCAAGATGCTATTGGTCAAGAGTCTAGTGAAGATGGAGAGATAGCTGCGCTGAGTTCTGGCAGTCCAAAAGTCCATTATAAATCTCCAAGAGACCGCCCATCGAGGCAGAACAGCCCTTTGTATGCCTGCGTTCCAGTTAGCTCAACAGATGAATGAGGAAGGACAGTTCTTTGTACGCCTGCATTCCTGTTAGCTGAATTAATGAATGATTGATAGCAACAAACAGTGTTTTTTTTTTATACCTCTCATTCATTTGACAGGACTAACAATATTTGACATAGATATATGTCATATCTAGTCTACCACTATTCTGAGCTACCAAAGGCTTTTACTTTAGCCTCTCAAGACTCTGGGTTTAATTATCCCTCTGCCTGAAATATTTAACATTGTTTAGGAAAATAAATAATTTTCTTAACCTTCCAGGCTTATAATGATAATGGAATATGAAGAAGTACCATGTAGAACAATGTGAACAAATTTTCTAATTATATTAGCTATAGTTTGTTTACACGTTTTCAATACAAATAAGTATTAACATTATTACAGTTCATGTTCATTTATTGCCTTTAGTTCTCTCAAAATGATTCCATACCTATATTGACACAATTGTTGAGTAATTAATGTGGTTTTTTTAAAAATATTTTTTATGCAAGCTGTTAGAGTAAAAATGAATCTATTGACCACACAATGATTTAGTCAGGAAAATAAATATAGTATTGTATATTTTCAGTGTGCAAAATTTAATTTTTAATGATGAAATATCAACATTTTACTGTAAAAAAAAAACTTTGAGAAATTAGTATTGATCAATTTATTTTTACACAGAAATGCAATAATAAGTAAAATAATAACAAATGTGGTATATTTAAATTAAATATATTATATCATATTGTGCAGAATGCTATTTAAATAGCAGATTATTCTATGTAACAGCATTTAATGAGTAGGCTACATGAAAAGTTACAAGTCTAAATGATTTTATTTTAAAGTTTTTATATTAGGCTACCATATTTTATTTTTGCAGGTAATGCATATTCAATTCAAAGATAATTTTAATTGCATTTCTCTGGGTAAATATTATTTCTTTTTTATTAATTGAAAATAATTATAGATTTCAATATTGAACAAGCTGGCAAGAAGATCGTATGCTTATTTATTAGTTTTAAATGAATTAAAATATATAAATCATCACAAAACCTTTTTTTATAACAAAATATATGCATAATTTTTTTTATTAAATATATTTACTTCAGAATTAATGTGATTTTTTTTATTACCTCGTAATGTGATACGAAAATCCAACATGTAGGTGATATTTGAACAAACTGGGCACTTTCCTTGTGATTTGGTGACCGCAAACCTCGTATTCATATAGCTGAATATGGTACAATTTTTCATTTTATTAATATTTCTGTATAGATTTTGTTGATAGGAGATGTCATCATTTTTTATATTTTCATTTACAAATTTTTTTCTTCTTCACTTAATGTGTCCAACTTTAATATAATACAACATACTTCATTTAAAAAAGAAAATGCTATTATGATTGTAAAAGATTATTTTTACAGCAGTTTTTTTTTTTTTGCTCTTTGTTTAAGAGTAAATTTTTTTTGTTGATGTATTTACCATTTTAATTATTGTTGCTCAAAACATGTTTTATGAGTCATTTTTTTTAAAGTTAAATTTAAGACCAGATGTGTTCCCAGAAATTTTGTATACTATACTTTATCATATCTTAACGTTTATTTTCATACGTTGCAATAAAATTTAATTTTTTTCATTTTTTTTAATTACTTTGGTGATATGTCATTGGTGCTTTCTGGCTTCGTCTCACTAGGACACAGTAGTAAATCATACATTAGATTAAATTTTTGTCATAGCTGTATATTGTATCTGATTCAAAGTAATGCACCTTTGTCTGGAGTAGCGAAGATATATGGGTATTTTGCAGCTGAATTGTACAAGAGAGTCTGTGACATGAGGAGCTTCCAAAAGGGAAAAAGGAGTTGTCTTTTTTTCATCGTTCCTTTCCTTTAAGATTATGTTGTGGGTCATTCCAGGATTTTGTATACCATTTGGCTTTAGGCCTTGACATTGGGGAAAACACTTGTTTTCTCACCAGCCTGTAATTGCTATGGTTCCTTACTTTTCTTAAAACCAATGATCTAGATGATTGTTTTCTGGGTATTTTTTTTCTCTATTCTGTTCCACATTTCAAAGAATAAGCGCTTCATTGTTTTTATTTTTCAAGTAATAAATGGATAAGAAACTCAGTAAAGCCTTTTATTACAATGTACTGCTTCAAGTTATTGAACAGGGAACATTGTAAATATGTTGTTTTTTTAAACTATAAATTGTGTTTTTTTTATAGTTCTATAAAGTTTATGTATACATAAGATTCAATATTTTTTGCTTTGTTTTTGTTAGAGATTTATAGGCATTATAATTTTTATTTCCGATCAACCAATGCCATATTGTAGTCTTTAATTTCAAAAAATAAAAAAAAAAATATGCAATTAACATAGTGTTCATAAGAAGTAGAAACAAACGCTAGACATGTAAATCCCAAGATTTTTATTTTTTTTGGGTCAAATTTGTTCAAATATGAATACATGTGACTTAAAATTTAACTTCTGGATAAAGAAGGATTTGAAAAAACTGTAAACACAATGATAAATTATGTTTAGGCATTCACACACCAGAGGATATAAAACCAAAAAAAAAAAAATGAGTTGCCTTTATTAATAAATGTATAATATTTAATTTTATGAAACATATTATTTGAATGTTGGCTTTTATTGTTTTATATATATGTATGTATTTATTTATATACGTAGGCCTGATATCAACATGCCAGCACATAACTGATGCGCTGTTGATCATTGAAATACTACTGTGATTGTGTGTGGATTTATAAAATTAGCCAATAGGCCTCTTTAATTTTTGTCCCTCTGGAAAAAACTAAATTGATAACTTCTATTAGCCCTTATGGCCATCAGGGTATACAAAGTGCAGAACTGAATCTTTTGCAGTCGCCAGGGAGGTAGTTTGGCCATGTCACAATATCTTAGCCACCTTTTTTTACTCTACTTAGGCACCTATTTGAAGCTGTGTGGATTTTCAACCACTTTTAGGAACGAAGTGAAGCCATGGATACAGCAAATGTACCCCGTATTTTTTTTTCGGGGTACAGCAAACATACTTCATATTTTTTTTATTTTTAGCTTTTTGGGCTAGGGTTAGGAATAGGGCTAGGAATAGGATTAGGGTTAGGAATATGGTTTGGGATAGGGTTAGGATCAGGAGCACAATCTATAGCTGGACTCCGAAAAATACTTGGAATCCAGCAATCTTATCTGCGCACAAAAAAATAGTCCGTCTATAGAACATGCTCATTGCATTGGGGTATCCATAGCCACCATGCTTCAGGAAATGGTAAAAAGTCACTTGGATCTCACTGAGTATCAAACTTCTGGTCCTCAGATCAACAAATACCTATCATTGCTGTTAAAAAATTCACTTTGCATCAGCCATATTGATTAAGAAGAGTTAATGTAATGAAATGTTTGTTCAGCAAAGCCTAAACGATTTTTTGCTTAATTATTACTGATCATCACCACTTTTTTCTGTAAAAAAACCTAAAAGATTTTTGAAAACAAAAATATTTAATGTAATGTCTGATGCCATTTATATCTTTCGAGGATGAATGATTATAAGACATTAGATGATAAATAGAAAAAAATAAAAAAATCTTAAACTGCAATTCATCTTTAAAGATTGATTTGAAAAATAAATAAGAAAGAGAAAAACTAAAATGATTTAAAGACGAAAATATCACTACATTATAAAAGTCATTTCCCATCTGGCTTTTAGCATTATGAAACTCTATGAAGTGCCCTGTGTATGACTAAACTAAATTATTTTCTTTATCTTCATCAACTCTATCAGTCTAGTTTATAAAACTGACCATTTTTATTAAGGTTGTACATGCCAAGTGGATTTACCTGACTACACGTTGAGTTCTATTGCAGCTATTTGTAAAGTAAATAAAACTCCATTATCAATTTTTTATTAAAAATAATATTTGGGCAAAATATTTCAAGTTTGCAAGTTAAAAAAATTAGGCCTAAAATTTTTAAAATTAGGATAAAATTCTTCACTTAAATAGAGTTAACTTCAGGTATGTTAGCATACTTTGATTGAAGCTATATATCATTACCCCAAAAAAATCTTTTTGACTGTTAGTGATCTGAAATATCGCTTGATTTAATATCTATTTTGAAAATACCACATAACAAGGTTTACTGCAGTTGATAATTAATTTACTTTATTTTTAATGATGGCATATATTTGTTTTCTAATGCCTGAACACTTCTGTAGTTCTTGAAACATTTTTATGCAAACTCCAATCATCCCCCTGATAAAAGCGTGATTTACTATCAGCTCAGACGTCTGAACCAGTGTAGAATATGAGAACAATAATGAAAAAATGATCAATTTAAACGGAACTAATAAATTATAGCCATCTCAGAAATTTGGTTAATGCTTTATAAATGACAAATCGAGAATTTTTAAAGAACTGACAAAAGTTATATGGCTTTATCAATAAAAATTACTGAAGTTTCATATATGATCAAATGTTACAGACTAATTTTTATTTTAACTCAAAGATAAAGCTAAATTAGTTTTATTAAGTTGGCTCTAAAAAAAACTTTGATTGTAAATTTAAAAAATGTATCAGATTTTTTAAAATATATAACAAGGCAGTTACTGTCGTAATTAATAGTTGTTTAGAAATACTAGTCATTTCAATTGATTGTAAAAACAATTGAAATATTGAAAAAAACAATGTTAGGTTTTTTTAATATAGTAACAAGATAGATTGTTAAACAACTGGTAAAAATGAATCGCCATTTAAATTTCTTTAATGTTAAATAGAAAACAAATCAAATATTGAAAAAAAAAAATTTTCGCTTTCTGTCTTTTTTTTTTGTTACAATAGATGTAATTATGTAAATATAAGCTTACTGTATTGTAAATTTGTAATATGTTCATTTTCATTTATTCATTCATTTTTTTTTTACCCATCACTCCATTTTATAATACATCACGCTGATCAATATGAACTTGACTTGGCATTATAAGTCAAATAGTCGTGCCGTCAACAATACAACCAATTTTAGGAGTAATAAAATTTTAAAACATTTGTTTTAACAGCCGCTTATTTTTTATTTGTTGACTCTTTGTCGCCATGAGAAAGAAGAAAAATAGGATATCAAACTAGAGACAATAAATAAATCAACGTGAATAATTCAACTGAATTAACTGACTTAAGAAACATAAAAAACATCATACCAAAGAGATTATAAACAGGAAATGGCTTAAATTAGTTAATTTTTTTTTTTTAAATTTGAAACCAAAATAAATCGAACAATCTAGGGTAACTTTTAAGAGAATTACTAAAAAACTCCATGCACCTCATGGAGAAAGCTCATAAATAGGACTTTGCTTCATCAAGGAGTTCAATTAGTTGATTGAAGTAAACACATGGGAACTTTATAGCAAACATTACAAAAAATCTATTGATTTTCAACAGAACCCTTTAAAAAATTATTTAACCTACTCATTTTAGAAAAAAAATGAATGTATTACTTATCCCGCTCTCTTGTAAGCATTATTTTATCACCTGAAAATCAAAATCTTTTGTTTTTTCAGAATTATAATTTATGTACAAATATTTATATATATAAAGATTCATAAATTCGGATGACCTACACTCTTTTCAAATAACGTGTAAGCCATGAAAAAAACCTCAAATATAACTATTACAATACTTAATGACGTTCAAACAAATTGTCAGGGAATTCAGAAATGAAGATCATCATTACCATGGCAAATAAAATTCAGAATCTTAATTGAGTTTATTTCTAGTCATTTAAAATTGAAAAGTTCTAATCGATAAACCATAGGCTTTCACATGGTGCCTCCATGGATCGCTTACACTGGTGCCAAGGTACCCCTACAAATAAATTCGTTAGTATCATCAAATTAATAATGAAACTAAGTGGAAATATTTTGGTTCTTACATGGACTTAAATTATTACAACATCCTCAAAAATTTTCATTGCAAACTGTGAAAATATTTTGGCACAAACTCAGAAATTCATACAAATGGTAGCTGCAAGCTTCTAATTGATTAATAGACAGTGATGTACAAACAGTATAGATAGATTGAGCGACGCTGGGGTGCAAATCTATATTTAGGTAAGACTAGTTGACACAATGACTTGGGTAACATCATCAATTTTAAAAGTGTTTACATGATTCTTTGGGGGTAAAATGCTAACAAGTAAAATGTTACGGAAGAGCTTAAGTTCTTTGGCTTTCATCTGTGTGCTTTCCTAGCATCGCCATCCAGTCATATAGTGATAAGCTTTATTACTAATCATATATATGTTTAGGAAAATATCCGAATAAAAAAAAATTTCTAAATAATGATGTCCAGTATTCATATGATGACATCAGGACACTGAGTGCTATCTGATGCCTCCACTCATTCTAGCAAACAAACTTGAGCATTGTCTCTGCCCTATGTGATGGTACTATACTCTATGGTCATCAGTGGACATCTAGGTCAATCTAGTCAGAGAGTACCTCCAAAGTTTTCTCCAGCCGCTTTGTAGAGTTCAGAGAATGTTGGGCGACAGGGCAGGAGAGCTACGCCAGCAGGAGAACATTATTGTTTGTCTATTTATAAATGAAAAGAATTCAAGAAACATAATTAAGCATTATTAACTTCCCTTTATCACTGCTGAAAATGTCTTATAAATTAACCCAATATACTCACTTAAAGATTATGAAAGAAAAAAAGCTTTTATTAATTAGAATTCTGAATGAGTTTTATTAAAAAAGATGATCTAGTCAATAACAGAAAATAATTAAATCTTTAGAAAACTACTCAATTTTTTTTTTTAAATGTACATGACTATGAAACCATGTAGTAATATAAAGTTTAATTCTCCTTACATTTCACCAATAGAGTTCATTGATCATAGCAGTAGTTCTCCTTCTTTAATCTTCTCAACAACTCTGGTCAATATCCAGCCTAGAATATGGGATTAAACTTCATTAGACAGCGAAACCAAACATAAACCATCTAATCGCTTATGGTATATGGCAGAGAACTCTTAGATGCAAACCTAACATTAAAAAAATTCTAACCTGCCCCTCAGTATGTGAGTTAAATCCTTATTAGAAGTAAGCCAGACGATAAAAATATAGTAGTTGAACTTAATGAAATCAAGGCAGACGTCTATTTTTTCATTATAAAGGAAACAGCCTTAACGAGTCAACATAGACAAGCGTCTCAAGCTGGGGGGTGGTAAAGAGAGACCATGATAATAAATATTTTTTTTTGAAAGAATGTAACCAGTTGTGTGAGCATTTTTTTTTTAAAGTTAGGAGGGCCTTTCAGAAAAATGTGTCTTGGCTATGTAATTTAAAAACAGCTCATCCTGAACCTCAAGAACAAATTAATTTTTTGATTACCTGAGTTAAAAATCACTATTTGTCTTAAATTAAATGTTCTACTGACTAAAGTATCTAAACATTGCCACTAATAGCAATCTATTTCTTAGCAAAATTCCAAAAGAATTCAGACATCTGACTTCAACTGAACTGATTAAACATTAAATTCTCAGTGTGACATCCATCGAATGGGAAGGAGACCCTGATGAAATTAAATAATAGAAAAAAATCATTAGCAGAAATGTAATATTTATACTATTTGTATATTTATCTAATTGGGGTATATGTAAGTCGAAATTTTTTTGCTATGATACTCCATTTAAGTATTACTGGGTAAAACTAAACTTTTGAGTATAAACTATAAAAATTAAAGAAGTTGGTTCCTTATAAGAGAATGCTTATAAAAACTATTAAATAATCATGAAAATGAATAGATCGCTAATTAATACGGACTAAAAATTTTTACAAATTAACTAAAAATAAAACTATTTTATTCATACGGGGAAAATATCATTCCTTTTTATCAACTTACTTTTCTGAAGTTCTTTCATATATGTCACTTTGACCAACCCTTTGGCAAGTCCGGAAATTCGGAAATTTTCACTATGTTATGTTCAAACAGTAAAAATATTCCTCGCTACATCCCTAGACTATCTGAAATAAAAAAAAAGGTCATTAGCAATAAAAAAACCAACAACGTCTAATAAATAGTCAATACTTAAAAATAAAAATAAATCTAATTATATGCTAAGAGACATTAGTTGTAAACAAAATTATGACTGTGGAATATCTATCTTCAAATTGTGTAAACAATCGAACCTTTGTTTATAGCTAGGTGATCAAGTCCACGGCAAATTTGTAAGGCAAAAGAAAGCATTGTTTTCAAGGACAACATTTCGTTATTGCCAGCTGTTATTATGCGTGAATTTCTTAAAAGGTATTATAAATCCTATTAATAATATTCATACTATTTCAAATGAAAA
>JAGDYQ010000017.1:3359466-3388997 GCA_021962125.1 Bulinus truncatus | reverse complement strand
TTTTCAATTTCATCAAGAAGTCTGCGAAGTTGTTCCCCTAATGAAACACAATATATCTGAAACATTTTATTTAAGTTCACATCCCCTTGTTTTTTTTTTTGTAGAGCTTTCGCTCTACTCTGTTTTGAAAAAATCTAATTCGGAAATTTCGACTTCATAATAAAATCTTGCATCTTGTTTGCAATGTAACCTGTTTATCTTTAAAAACGTCTATAGAGAAGACGTATTGTTTGAAGTGTCGTAAGAAACACTCATTTATTTTATTTAGGTATTTTGACATAAATGAAAACTTGGCTGCTGCTAAATAAACTCAGGGCTGCTGTCATCTAATCTAGGGCTATTCTACATTAGGCACATGCCCCACTGATCACTCCCACCACCCAATAGCTTAAATCATTGTATGGGAGATAACTGTTCAGTACGATACTCCTGACATATTTTCGAGTTAAGACCCGCTTGAGACTTTTTATGAAAGAAGTTCTAACAATCTTAACTTACATAAAATCAAGTGTAAGCCTCTTCTTCCTCTCTGCCTTTAATTTATTTGGAAGGATTAAAGTGAATACACAAGAATAAACACTTTTAAACTGAGGTTTGTTAATTTATGTAATAGCCTATTTTTACGTAAATTAGCTGTAAATTGAAATAATTTAATATAAATGATGAAATCGGTTATGATTTTTTGTTGGTTAACCACACTTCTCTTGATGTCTTAAGCATATATACATAAATGCAAACACACCACACATATACACACACACACGCACACACACAAATATACACACTCATAAACATACACACACACATACACTCATAAATATATATATATATATATATATATATATATATATATATATATAAACATGCATAACATGTAAGTTGCTACTACAAAAAGTCTCCCCCCCTCCCCCTCCGTTCACTATTCAGACCTATTTTCTATTCACCAACATCAGGTAGCACAACCACGGCCACAAGCACCACCGCTGCACCATTCACGGACGCACCGTACAGAGTCGGGCCAGTCAAGGAGAAGGAAGGTGAGCAACCATTGCCTCGTCTGTAGATCAACATGGACGGACGGGGGACATTTTATACAAAAACAAAAATGATATACATTGTCCATGCAAGTTCATGTTAGTATCGCTGCCTAATTGCCCCAAATGTTCATAACGTGCCACATTTTTCTTTGTGTTGCAGTGGACTCAGAGAGTCTGCCCATGTCAGTGCTGATTGTGATGCTGGTCCTCATCTCCATCTTGCTGTTCCTGGCTGTCTTTCTATTGCTACATAGATACAAGAGTAAGTTACACTATACAAAAGAATGTTATATTAATACGAATGTATGCGACATAGATACAAGTGTAAGTTACACCATACAAAAGAATGTTATATTAATACGAATGTATGCGACATAGATACAAGTGTAAGTTACACCATACAAAAGAATGTTATATTAATACGAATGTATGTGACATAGATACAAGAGTAAGTTACACCATACAAAAGAATGTTATATTAATACGAATGTATGCTACATAGATACAAGTGTAAGTTACACCATACAAAAGAATGTTATATTAATACGAATGTATGCTACATAGATACAAGTGTAAGTTACACCATACAAAAGAATGTTATATTAATACGAATGTATGCTACATAGATACAAGTGTAAGTTACACCATACAAATTAATGTTATATTAATACGAATGTATGCTACATAGATACAAGTGTAAGTTACACCATACAAAAGAATGTTATATTAATACGAATGTATGCTATATAGATACAAGTGTAAGTTACACTATACAAAAGAATGTTATATTAATACGAAAGTATGCTACATAGATACAAACGTAAATTACACCATACAAAAGAATGTGATATTGCTACGAAAGTATGTTACATAGGTACAAGAGTAAGTTACACTATACGAAAGTATGTTATATGGATACGAAATTAAGTTATAAAGATACAAAATAAGTTATGTAGATACGAAAGTATTTTGCAAAGATACGAAAGTAAATTTCAAGATATTAAAGTAATTTGCAAAATACGAAAGTAAATTACATAGAAACGAAAGCAAGTTACATAAATGCGAAAGAAAGTTACATAGATACATAATTATGTATGTTACAAAGATACAAACATCGATACATATTAATATATGTTACAAAGATACAAATGTAAGCTATGCATTTATTTAAAGAAATTTCGTTACTTAGATACAAAAGTAAGTTTTGTTATACTCTGTAAGCAACAATTTTAAAGATTATTATTAACCATCACTGCAGTCTTAGTCAAGGTGAGATCTTAACTCCTGATACATTAATCATACACTAAGCGAATCGCTATTTAAAAAAAGTCCTCTAACAGTGACTCATTAATAAATTAATTTAGTATTGAAAGTATTGAATCATCTAACTAAAGATACACATAGCATAAATACACAAATATGGCATCTTTTGGAAATAAATTAAATAAAAATTGACGATGTGCATTCAGAATAGTTTATATTATGTGGTTAGCCCCATTACTCATCTGATTTAACATGATAAAATCATGTCCATCTTTGTATCACTACACTCGTTGAGTTTTGTTTGAAATAGTACTCTGTTCAAATCTCTAGGCAAGTGCCAGCGCAGGGACGAGGACCTGTACCGCCCACCGGCGTACTGCATGGCCCCGGATCACCACCACCTGGACTGGACGGACTCGTCCATCAAGAGCAAGAGCTCGGCCAGGACGATCAACTCGAGGAGCCACTACAGCATAGCCGCCCATCACATGCATATGCCGCTTCCGCCCATCCCCCACTCACCGCGGAGGACCAGGAGTAAGTAGGCAATGGCGGTGACCATTTTTTACACTCCATTTGTTTTACACCCCCTTCACACACGCACACACACCGGTAGATGTAGCAAGGTTAACAATTAGTTTTACTACTTAGCTGTACCCTGCAAAACCTTTGCATAGAGTTATATCATATCCCCTTAGGCTTCGGTAGGCTAGGTTATTTATGGTTTCGGGCAGATCCGATTTTTTCATGATTGCATTTTAAACTGGGAATACTGTTGTATTAATTCTTTACTTTCGATTTAACGCAGAACCCAAACCGCTATTATTATATTAGACACTTGTTTGTGTGTATGTGTGTGTGTGTGCTGCATTGTTCTGATTTTGTTTATAAGAGTAATGCCAAAATGAATATCTTTGGGTTTGACCACAATGGCTAGGATAGTATAAAATTATAGTCTAAACTACAATTTGTATGATTTTAAGAGAGTGGTGGGCAAGCTATTGCCCGCGGACCACCGAATACACTCCTTCAGGATGTTTTATCCGGCCCGAGCTCTGCACACCGGCCCTCGCTCACATTAACGAATTTTACAGTTAATGTATATTATTCATATCTACACTCCAGCCATCTGCTTTAAGATCGAGATTTTAAAAAATAAAACTTAAGAGCTCATTGTGGCCCGCGGATTAAAATGTTAGCCCTCACAATACCCCTTGTTATAAGATGCAAAAAAAAAAAAATAAAAGAAGTTAAATTTAACTATAAATTCATGTGCGTAAAAAAAAGACCCTCCTAATAGCAGGGCCGCTTTAGCCTATGGGCACATTAGGCACTGTGCCTAGGGCCTACGGACTTTTCAAGGGCCTAAGAAAGCCAGAACATAAAATAAAAACAAGTGCATTCTTGAAAAATATTAAAAAAATGAAATCGGAGAGGGCCTACGACTTTGAAAGTGCCTTGGGCCTACGATGACCTTAAAACGACCCTGCCTATTATAATGGTGTCTCCGGTCTCTGGCCAATTATGTTTTTTTTTGGCGCGTGCATACAGAGGTGTAACTTACAGTAACTAGCTTTATTGGCGTCCTTCCAAATCCCGTGGTAAAAGACGCCCATCTACGTCAGGTGCCGGCATGCCGTCCCTGGTTTTGTGGCAAATTAAGTGGTGCCTTAAGCCGGCCGAAATTGTCAGATAAACAGTCTGTTGAGACGGTCCTGTAAGGCCTTTGTACACGCATTTGAGCGGAGGAGGCTCTTGTTTTGATACACAAAGCTGTATTCCCCATGTTGTGATACACAAAGCTGTTTTCCCCATGTTTTGATACGCAAAGCTGCACTCCCCAATGTTTTGATACACAAAGCTGTATTCCCCATGTTTTGATACACAAAGCTGTATTCCCCATGTTTTGATACACAAAGCTGTATTCCCCATGTTTTGATACACAAAGCTATATTCCCTTTTTAAAATGAGCCAAGTGTTAAGCTTTAATATTGTATGCTTACTATTAGCACTGTCGGAAGGCTGTTTAGTTACGACATGGTATGTCAGCACTGTCAGAAAACTTTTACGACATATTATGTCAGCACATATATAAGAAAAACTGTTTACGACATAGCTAAGTGTAAACTGTTACTGTCCACCACATTAAAGAATCCTTCTATCTGGTTAAGCATGTAATGAGCATTCCTTTGATCTGTTGTTTTTTTTTTTATAGTTAAAATGTTTATAAATAAATAATCAGTAAAAAAAACAACAACGAATAACTCGTATAATTTCATAGTTAAATATCTCGTGGCCTATTTTACTATAAATGCGCACGCAAAATAAAAACAAACACACAATTTTGTTTATTGGAACCAGTGGCGTAGCGAGCTTAACTCGCGCCCGGGGCACAATACCTTTTTTTAGCGCCCCACTAATTCAAAAACCATATAATATTATATGCAAAATATACCATTTGGCGCCCCTTTGTCAGTAGCGCCCGGGGCATGATGTCCCCCCCTGCCCACCCCTCACTACGCCACTGATTGGAACTATCTCAGCTACAGTCTCCTTTCTGCTGACCCCTTTAGAAATTATCTAGGCCAATATATAAACATGTTTTTGTTTTCCTTTTTTTTCTGTGTTTGTCCTATATTCTCTAGCTTTTTTTTTTATTTATGAATGTTTACTGAAATATGCTGGCCAATATGCTATATTATTTAAATACACGTACTCATATTCTGTGATAAAGCACATAGTAGTACTCTTGTGTTTTATTATACAAGGGAAATAACTACAAAAGCATTCTTCGCTCTTTCTTGAGGAGTTATGTTTCTTTGCATGTTGTTCTTTACACTTAATTTTTTTTTTGCACTTTCACCTTTCCTTCCTTATTTCATACTGCTTGCTGTGTAACTCAGTTCTCACACAAGAAGAAACAGTTCCTATACAGCCATACGAATGTCGACCAGGCATCCGTAAGATTTCCTCTAGGAATCATAATAGGAATGCTGGTAAAAGTTCTTATCTCTATGATGTTTTGTATGTACATCATTTTACCATCATTTCCTACCTAAATCACATTTGTCTGTACATTGTAAACCATCAGTTCCGCGATGTCTTCTGTGTCAATAATTAACCATCAGGTTCACTGTCGGTTTATGTGGAAATCATTTACCATCAATCAACTCCAAACTCATCTTTTTTTATGTACATCATTCACCACCAACTGCACAATTACTTTTGTGAGTACATCTTCTACCATCAGATGCATAATAAAGTTTACTATGTTAATCATCTACCATCAACTCCATATTAAAGTGTTGTTAATAGTTATTAATACACCATTAACCATCAGCTGCATAATAAAGTTTAGTAAGTACATCATCTTCCATCAATTCAATAATAAAGTTGAGTATGTACATTTTCTACCATCAGCTCCATAAATAAGTTTAGTATTTACCTCACCTACCATTATCTTCATAATAAAGTTAATTATGTCCGTCAAAATTTCAATGTGAAAGTATCATTTGTTAACAGGTTCCCAACAAATCTTATGTATACAATCATTATTTATTGGTACTTCATTTAGCATGAATGCCCATTTTTTTTTTCCATTTTACCGATTTATTATCATTTTTTCTAAAGTTGTTATATTATTATTTATAATGAAAACTTTGTTTTTGAATTCCTTGCCTAGAATCTCTATGAATTTTTGTTTATCTATAGCAAACCCTGTCTTTTATGCAACTTAAGAAAAAAAAATCAAATGTTCAATAGTTCTTTTCTAGTTTGTTTTAAAAAAAAAACAAATAAATGAATAAAACTTATTTCTTTCCTTTACTAAATCAGTTAATAATACCTGAATTCATTTACCAATGAAATGTCTCTTTATATTTCTCATCTCTTGCTGATTGGGTTGATGTTGTACCCAGCATCTCCTGTGCACATAATCACTTAAAATTTATGAATTTTATAGTTACAATTACTTTGTCTTTATTTTCTAAATAATTAAGAATTATTTATGACATTTAAAAAAATTCAAATTCGACTTATTTTTTATTTCCATTGTTCACAGCATATAGAAGACCACCATCAGTAGTTAGCAGTGTTAAAGTACCCTATGTCCAGCCTCAAGATGCTATTGGTCAAGAGTCTAGTGAAGATGGAGAGATAGCTGCGCTGAGTTCTGGCAGTCCAAAAGTCCATTATAAATCTCCAAGAGATCGCCCAACAAGGCAGAACAGCCCTTTGTATGCTTGCGTTCCAGTTAGCTCAACAGATGAATGAGGAAGAACAGTTCTTTGTACGCCTGCATTCCTGTTAGCTGAATTAATGAATGATTGATAGCAACAAACAATGTTTTTTTTTTATCTCTCATTCATTTGACAGGACTGACAATATTTGACATAGATATATGTCATATCTAGTCTACCGCTAATCTGAGCTACCAAAGGCTTTTACTTTAGCCTCTCAAGACTCTGGGTTTAATTATCCCTCTGCCTGAAATATTTAACATTGTTTAGGAAAATAAATAATTTTCTTAACCTTCCAGGCTTATAATGATAATGGAATATGAAGAAGTAATGGTACAACAATGTGAACAAATTTTCTAATTATATTAGCTATAGTTTGTTTACACGTTTTCAATACAAATAAGTATTAACATTATTACAGTTCATGTTCATTTATTGCCTCTAGTTCTCTCCAAATGATTCCATACCTATATTAACACAATTGTTGAGTAATTAATGTGTTTTTCTTAAATATTTTTTATGCAAGCTGTTAGAGTAAAGTTGAATCTATTGACCACACAATAATTTAGTCAGAAAAATAAATATAGTATTGTATATTTTCAGTGTGCAAAATTTAATTTTTAATGATGAAATATCAACATTTTACTGTCAAAAAAAAAACTTTGAGAAATTAGTATTGATCAATTTATTTTTACACAGAAATGCACTAATAGGTAAAATAATAACAAATGTGAAATTTTTAAATTAAATACATTATATCATATTGTGTAGAATGCTATTTAAATAGCAGATTATTCTATGTAGCAGCATTTAATGAGTAGGCTACATGAAAAGTTACAAGTCTAAATGATTTTATTTTAAAGTTCTTATATTAGGCTACCATATTTTATTTTTGCAGGTAATGCATATTCTATTCAAAGATAATTTTAATTGCATTTTTCTGGGTAAATATTATTTCTTTTTTATTTATTGAAAATAATTATAGATTTCAATATTGAACAAGCTGGCAAGAAGATCGTATGCTTATTTATTAGTTTTAAATGAATTAAATTATATAAATCATCACAAAACCTTTTTTTATAACAAAATATATGCATAATTTTTTTTATTAAATATATTTACTTCAGAATTAATGTGATTTTTTTTTATTACCTCGTAATGTGATACGAAAATCTAACATGTAGGTGATATTTGAATAAACTGGGGACTTTCCTTGTGATTTGGTGACCGCAAACCTCGTATTCATATAGCTGAATATGGTACAATTTTTCATTTTATTAATATTTCTGTATAGATTTTGTTGATAGGAGATGTCATCATTTTTTATATTTTCATTTACAAATTTTGTTCTTCTTCACTTAATGTGTCCAACTTTAATATAATACAACATACTTCATTTAAAAAAGAAAACGCTATTATGATTGTAAAAGATTATTTTTACAGCAGTTTTTTTTTTTTTTTGCTCTTTTTTTAAGAGTACATTTTTTGTTGTTGATGTATTTACCATTTTAATTATTGTTGCTCAAAACATGTTTTATGAGTCATTTTTTTTAAAGTCAAATTTAAGACCAGATGTGTTCCCAGAAATTTTGTATACTGAACTGTCATATTTTAACGCTTATTCTCATATGTTGCAATAAAATTTAATTTTTTTCATTTTTTTTTAATTACTTTGGTGATATGTCATTGGTGCTTTCTGGCTTCGTCTCACTAGGACACAGTAGTAAATCATACATTAGATTAAATTTTTGTCATAGCTGTATATTGTATCTGATTCAAAGTAATGCACCTTTGTCTGGAGTAGCGAAGATATATGGGTATTTTGCAGCTGAATTGTACAAGAGAGTCTGTGACATGAGGAGCTTCCAAAAGGGAAAAAGGAGTTGTCTTTTTTTCATCGTTCCTTTCCTTTAAGATTATGGTGTGGGTCATTCCAGGATTTTGTATACCATTTGGCTTTAGGCCTTGACATTGGGGAAAAACACTTGTTTTCTCACCAGCCTGTAATTGCTATAGTTCCTGTCTTTTCTTAAAACCAATGATCTAGATGATTGTTTTCTGTGTATTTTTTTTCTCTATTCTGTTCCACATTTCAAAGAATAGGCGCTTCATTGTTTTTATTTTTCAAGTAATAAATGGATAAGAAACTCAGTAAAGCCTTTTATTACAATGTACTGCTTCAAGTTATTGAACAGGGAACATTGTAAATATGTTGTTTTTTTAAACTATAAATTGTGTTTTTTTTATAGTTCTATAAAGTTTATGTATACATAAGATTCAATATTTTTTGCTTTGTTTTTGTTAGCAGATTTATAGGCATTATAATTTTTATTTCAGATCAACCAATGCCATATTGTAGTCTTTAATTTCTAAAAAATAAAAAAAAAAATATGCAATTAACATAGTGTTCATAAGAAGTAAGAAAAAAACACTAGACATGTAAATCCCAAGATTTTAATTTTTTTGGGTCAAATTTTGTTCAAATATGAATACATGTGACTTTAAAATTTTACTTGGATAAAGAAGGATTTGAAAAAACTGTAAACACAATGATAAAATATGTTTAGGCATTCACACCAGAGGATACTAAACCAAAAAAAAATGAGTTACCTTTATTGGTCAATGTATAATATTTAGGCCCATGGAACATATTATTTAAATGTTGGCTTTTATTGTTTTATATATATGTATGTATTTATTTATGTACGTAGGCCTGATATCAACATGCCAGCACATAACTGATGCGTTGTTGGATCATTGAAATACTAATTCGATAAAATTATGCACACAATGTTAGATTGTGTGGATTTATAAAATTAGGCTATAGGCCTCTTTAATTGATAACTTCTATTAGCCCTTATGGATGAAGTGTAGAATCAATCTTTTTCCGTCGCCAGAGAGGTAGTTGGGCTAGCACAATATCTAGCCACCTTTATTTACTCTACTTAGGCACCCATTTGAAGCTGTGTGGATTTTCAACCAATTTTAGGAACGAAGTGGCTACGGATACAGCAAATGTACTCTGTATTTTTTTTTTCGGGATACAGCAAACATACTCCATATTTTTTTTTTCGGGGCTAGGGTTAGGGTTAAGAATAGGGCTAGGAATAGGATTAGGGTTAGGGATATGGTTAGGGATAGGGTTAGGGATAGGAGCAATATCTATAGCTGGACCCTGAAAAAAAATAATTCGGAATCCAGCAATCGCGCATGCGCATAAAAAAATAGTTCGTCTAGAGCGCTATAGCGCATGTGCGTTTGCTGTATCCATAGCCACTGTGTTTTAGGAAATGGAAAAAGTCACTTGGATCTCATCGAGTATCAAACTTCTGGTCCTCAGGTCAACAAATAATTTATCCTTAAGTTACAAAATTCACTTTGCATCAAATATATTGATTAAGAAGAGTTAATGTAATGAAATGTTTGTTCAGTAAAGTTAAAACGATTTTTCGCTTAATTATTACTGATCATCACCACTTTTTCTAAAAAAAAAAAACCTAAAAGATTTTTTGAAAACAGTGTCATTTAATGTAATGTCTGATGCCATTTCATCTTTCGGGGATGAATGATTATAAGACATTAGATGATGTGTTGTAAAAGATTAAAAAAAAAATCTTAAACTGCAATTCATCTTGTAAAGATTGATTTGAAAAATAAAAAAAGAAAGAGAAAAACTAAAATGATTTTAAGACGAAAATATCACTACATTATAAAAGTCATTTCCCATCTGGCTTTTACATTATGAAACTCTATGAAGTGCCCTGTATATGACTAAATGAAATTAGCACTCTCTTATCTTCATCAACTCCATCAGTCTAGTTTATAAAACTGGACTATTTTTATTTGTTATATGATATGCTGAAGTTGACTTATCAGATCACACGTTGAGTTCTATTGCAGCTATTTGTAAAGTAAATAAAACTCATTATCAATTTTTTTTTAAAAATAATATTTTCTAAAATATTTCAGTTTGTAAAGTTAAAAAAATTAGGCCTAAAGTTTTTAAAATTAGGATAAAATTCTTCACAAATAGAGTTAATTATATATAGCTTATTTTGATTGCTTTATATCATTGTCTCAAAAATTTCTTTTGACTGCTAGTGATCTGAGAATGTTTTATTTAATATCTATTTTGTACACCACATAAAGGTTTACTGCTTGATAATGAATTTACTTTATTTTTAATGTGATATATTTGTTTTCTAATGCCTGAACACTTCTGTGGTCTTACTATTTTATGTCCCAATCATTCCCCTGATAAAAGCGTGATTTACTATTCAGACGTCTGAACCAGTGTAGAGTAAGAGAACAATAATGAAAAAATGATCAATTAAACAATTAATAAATTATAGCCATCTCAGAAATTTGTTAATGTTTTATAAATGACAAATTTATAATTTTTAAAGAACTGGCATAAGTTATATGGCTTTATCAATAAAATTACTGAAGTTTCATATAATCAGCTTTACATATTCATTTTTATTTTAACTCAAGATAAAGCTAAATTATTTTTATTAAGTTGGCTCTAAAAAAAAAAAAAATGAATGTGCTTTTAAAAAATGTTAGATTTTTTAAAATATATATATAAGACAGACTGTAATTTAGTTGTTTAGGAATAATAGTCATTTCCATGATTGTTAAAAACAATTGAAATATTGAAAAATAAAATCCTAGGTTTATTTAATATATAACAAGACAGATTGTTTTTCAATTGGTAAGAAGCAATCGTCAATTAAACTTTATTGTTGATAACAATTCCAATATTGAAAAAAAAAAAATGTTCGTTTCTGTCTTTTTTTTTTGTTACAATAGATGTATTATGTAAATATAAGCTTACTGCATTGTAAATTTGTAATATGTTCATTTTCATTTATTCATTCATTTTTTTTTACCCACCGCTCCATTTTATAATACATCACTTGATTAACATGAACTTGACTTGGTATTATAAGTCAAATAAGGTGTTGTCACTGATACAGCCAATTTTAGGAGTAATAAAATTTTAAAACATTTGTTTTAACAGCTGCTTATTTTTTATTTGTTGACTCTTTGTTATGAGAAAGAAGAAAAATAGGATATCAAACTAGAGACATTAAATAAATCATCAGAACAATTCAACTGAATTAATTGACTTAAGAAACATAAGCAACATCATACCAAAGAGATTATAAACAGGAAATGGCTTAAATTAATTTTTTTTTTAAATTTGTTACAAAAATAAATCTGTCAACTAGGGGAACTTCTAAGAGAATTAAAAAAAAAATCCATGCACCATGGAGAGTTCATAAATAGGACTTTGCTTCACAAGGAGTTCAATTAGTTGATTTAATATAAGTAAATACATATGGGAACTTCTTATACAAACACACACAAAAAACTATTGATTTTCAACAGAACCCTTTTTAAAATTATTTAACCTACCATTTTAGAAAAAAATTGAATGTATTACTTATCCTGCTCCCTTGTAAGCATTATTTTATCACCTGAAAATAAAATCTTTTGTTTTTTCAGAATTATAATTTATGTATAAATATTTATATATATAAAGCTTCATAAATTCGATGACCTACACTTTTCAAATTACTATAAGCCATGAAAAAAACCTCAAATATAACTAGAATACTTAATGACGTCAAACAGATTGTGTATCACCTCATTCAGAAATGCAGATCATCATTAAATGGCAAATAAAATTCAAAATTTAATATTTGTTTCTAGTCATTTAAAATTGAAAAGTTCTAATTGATAAACCATGTTTTCCATGGTGCCTCCATGGTCATTACACTATTGGCTACGGTGGTGATGCAAGTAGAGCACTATAAAAACAGTCCCATAGAGGTTTATAGGATCTAAGAGTTAAACATCTCATCCTTACAAGGTACTTTACAAAGAAATTGTTATACCATCAAATTAATAATGGAACTAAGGGAAATATTTTATTCTTACATGGACTTTAAAAAAAATGTAAAAAGTATGTATATAAATGAATAGATTGTACTTTGTAAAAAAAAATTTACATCTCAAAAATTTTCATATTGCAAATTTGTGAAAATATTTTGGCACAAACTCAGAAATTCATACAAATGGTGCTGCAAATTTCTAATTATTAATAGACAGTGATGTATAAACATATAGATAGATTGATTGATGCTGGGTGCACCTCTATATTTAGGTAAGACTAATTGACACAATGACTTAAGTATCATCATCAATTTTAATTGTTTACATGCTTCTTTGGGGTAAAATGCTAACAAGTAAAATGTTACAAGAGTTTAAGTTCTTTGGCTTTCATCTGTGTGCTTTCCAAGCATTGCCATCCATTCATATAGTGATAAGCTTTATTACTAATCATCTATGTAGGAAATATCTGAATAAAAAATTCTAACAATGATGTCCAGTATTCATATGATGACATCATGACACTGAGTTATCTGACGCCTCCACTCATTCCAGCAAACAAACTTGGCATTATCTCTGCCCTATGTGATGGTACTATACTCATGGTCATCAGTGACATCTAGGTCAATATAGTCAGAGTGTTCCTCCAAAGTTTTCTCCAGCTGTTTGCAGAGTTCAGAGAATGTTGGGCGACAGGTAGGAGAGCTACGCCAGCAGGAGAACATTATTTTTTGTCTATTTATAAATGAAAAATAATTCAAGAAACATATAAAAGCATTTTTTATTTCCTTTATCACTGCTGAAAATAAATTTATAAATTAACTCAATATACTATTAGTTGTAACAGAAAAAAAAAAGCTTTCATTAATTAGGTCTGTATGAGTTTTATTAAAAAAGATAATCTAATAATAATGATAGAAAAAATTTAATCTTAATAAAATCTTAATAAAACTACTCTATTTTTTTTTAAAATGTACATGAATATGAAACCATGGTGAAATATAAAGTTTAATCTACTTACATTTCACCAGGAGAATTCACTGGGCATAGCAGTAGTTCTCCCCCTTTAATCTTCTCAACAACTTGGTCGACATCCAGCTCAGAATATGGGATTAAACCTCATTAGACATAAACCAAACATAAAACCATTCAATTGCTTACAATATATGGTGAAAACTTTTTTTAGATGTAAACCTAACATTCAAAACATTTAACTGCCCTTAGTATGGAGTTAAATCCTTGTTAGAAGTAAGCCAAACATAAATAAATAATAGTTGAACTTAATGAATCAAGCTGATGTGTATTTTTCTTTATTGAGTCAACATAGACAAGTGTCTGGGGTGGGGGGGGGGGTGATGGGGTGGAGAGAGACCATGATAGTAAATATCTTTTTTTGAAAGAATGTTCAGTTGTATGAGGATTTTAAAAAACCCCCCAAAAAAAAAAAAAAAACAAAACAAAAAAAAACTAAGGCCCCCCAAAAATAGAGGAAGGGAAAAAATATAAGAAGAAAGGCAATAGAAATAAACAAAGAAAAAAAATAAAAAAATTAATAGAAAAAATATGGAAACAGAAGAAAAAAAACAAAAGAACCACAGAAAAATAGGAGAAAAAAAAAAACAGGAAAAAAAAAAAAAAAAACCTAAAAGGCAGGAAAAAAAAGGCCAAACCCCATCAAAAAAGGAAAGGAAAAAAGCCACCCAAAAACCCACAGCTTAGACACAACCAACCCTAAAATGAGCCCTAAAATATAATAGAGAAATCCATATGATGAAGGGAAATGGGATGAACCCCAGGCTTCAATTGAGGCTCAATAATCAACCAACCCCTCCCTCTATTAATTGATCCTGGCCCAAAATAAGAGAACAAGAGTAATCCCCCTCCTCATATAGCGACAATAAGCAGAAACAACCAAACAAAAACAACCCATAAAATCATCAATATTTTAACTTGGAGTCTCCTCTCTGTAGAGTGGATGAAGAGGGTAATCATGGAGATAAATAAATAGGATAGAAAAAAATAACCCAGGACAAATCAGGTAGCCCTATATCATAGGAAAGCGAGGGAAAACAAAAAAACACAAGCTAAAAACTAGGGGAAACCACACAGAAAAAAAAACAAAAGTATTCAGCATATCAATCACAAATAATCTCCTCCTTTAAATGGTTCATGAGTTGAGTTCATGAATTATCAGTGAGAAAGGAAACACCAAAACAAAAAAAATATCCTCACTGGTGATCAAAATTAATGTAGAAAACCATATAGGAAAAACAACACAGGAACAAAAACAGGGAAATTAAACCGTAAAAAAGGAAGGAAAAACCAAAAAAAGGAAAAAAAAATTTGATATATCAATTATAACTAAAGAACAAAAAAAACAGAAAAAGAAGGAAACCCCGAAAAAAAAAAGAAAAAAAAAAAAAAAAAAAAAAAGAAAAAAAAAAAAAAAAGGGAAAAAAAAAGGAAGAAAAACAAAAAAAAAAAAAAAAGAAAAAAAAAAAAAAAAAAAATTATTATAACCTAATGAGATTTTTTTTTAAGTTAGGAGGGCCTTTCAGAAAAATGTGTCTTGGCTACGTAATTTAAAAAAAAAAACAGCCTGTCCTGAACTCAAGAACAAATTAATTTTTGATTACCTGAGTTAAAAATCACTATTCGTCTTAAATTAAATGTTATACTAACTAAAGTACTAAACATTGCCACTCACCCAAAGTAATCATTTCCCAAAGCAAAATTCCAAAAGACCAGACATCTGACTTCTCACTGAACTGATTAAACATTACAGTCTCAGGTGACATCCATCGAATGGGAAGGAGACCCTGATGAAATTAAATAATAGAAAAAAATTATTAGCAGGAAATGTATTTATACTATTTGTTTATTTATCTTATTGTATATATGTAAGTCCAAATTTTTTGCTATGATACTCCATTTAAGTATTGTTTTGTAGACTAGAGGAGCAACTATTAAAATTAGCAGTTGGTTCTTTATAATATATTCCATAAAAACTATTAAATAATCATGAAAGAATAGATCGCTAATTAATACGCACTAAAATTTTTACAAATTAACCAAAAATAAACTATTTCATTCATACGGAAAATATCATGTATTCAACCATTCCTTTTTATCAACTTACTTTTCTGGTTCTTTCATATATGTCACTTTGGTCAACCCTCCTGGCAAGTCCGAAATCGGAAATTTTCACTATGTTATGTTCAAACAGTAAAATATTCCTCGCTGCCACATCCCTGTGGACTATCTGAAATAAAAAAAAAAGTTCATTAGCAATAAAAAAAATAACGTCTAATAACAGTCAATACTTTAAAAATAAAAATAAATCTAATTATATGCTAAGAGACATTTGTTGTGAACAAAATTATGACCGTGAAATATCTATCTTCAAACTGTGTAAAGAATCGAACCTTGTTTATGGCCAGGTGATCAAGTCCACGGCAAATTTGCAAGGCAAAAGAAAGCATTGTTTTCAAGGACAGCATTTCGTTATTGCCAGCTGTTATTATGCGTGAGTTTCTTAAAAGGCATTATAAAACTTATTAATAATATTCATACTATTTCAAATGAAAATGAAAATTTTGTTGGCAATCTGTAAATTTAAATAGTATAACATTTTGAGCAATGAATTTAAAGATTAAAAGTTATTAAAAAAAACAACATTTCAATGCTCAACAAGTATTACAAGCCTATTTTATCTTCCCCTTAAAAACCAAGATGACTTTTTTTATTGGTCAAACTGTCACAATTTATAAAGCAATGCGTGATAGAAAAAATGTACGTGATAGAAATGGGGATGCGTGTGCCAAGATCCGCGAATTTGAGAGCAATTTGGTGGTTCTCGAATTAGGACGATGAGGTGACGGGAAGAACTGTCCACAATTAACTGGAGCGGCCGTCCAACGATGACCCGTGGATAGGGCTTAGGAGAGTCGAGCAGGCACTTATTGCACAGCTCCGTACTGGGCACTGTCCTATAGGTGTTTACTTTGATAGGTTGAGGCCCAATGTCGACCCCTTTTGCCGCCACTGCAGAGAAGTGGAGGAAACCGTGGAACAAGTACTATTAGAGTGAACAAGGATGGCCGAAAACATGATAAGCCAGATAGGTAACTTGATTGCAAAAGGTCTGTATGGCAGTTCCTATATGTTGAGGAACACGGAAAGTTTGATTTCACGTGCTCTAAAAGACTAGGTCTCAGCAGCGCCTGGCCAGGATATTTGGTTTGGGGGGGGGGGGGGCAGTTTTTTTTTGGGGGGGGGGGGGGCCGGAGCGGGGCTGGGGGCGGACCACCTCGACGTGGGGGGGGGGGGGGGGGGGGCTGACCCTTTGCCCCCGGGGCAGGGGCCATTCTTTTTTCTTTGTTGTTGGTTTTTCATTGGACCCTAATTCAAAAATTTTTTGATGTTTTAATTATATTTTCCCTAAACTTAGGGGGGGGGGGGGGGGGCCGGCCCCCCCCCCCCCTCCTCCCCCCCCCCCGTGGGGGGGATGTTGGGGTGTTGGGGGGAGGGGGGGAGTGGAGGGCCGCAGGCGGCGGACGCGGAGGAGGGTTTGGGGTTTGGGTGGGGGTTTCCCTCCCCCCCCCTTTTTTTTTTTTTTTTTTTTTTATTTAATTTTTATTTTTTTTATTTCACTAAGACAGTTTACTAAGGAACACGTTATTGAGTTTGCATTTCTGACGTGACTCTAAGGGGATATATTGACCAATAGGTCTCAGCGAGCAGATTCACTAAGACAGTTCACTAAGAACACGTTAAGTTTTATTTCCGTGCTCTAAAAGACTAGGTGTTTAGCGCGCAGATTTACTAAGACAGTTCACTAAGAATCACGGAAAGTTTGTACTTAATTTTCATGTGCTCTAAAAAGACAAGGTCTCAGCGCTATTTCACTAAGACAGTTACAGGGTAATGTAAGAACACTTTAAGTTTGATTTTACGTGCTCTAAAATTCGCTGGGCTCTTTGGGTTTGGTTCTCTGCCCCCCCCCCCTTCTTCCCCACTTATTAACTTTTTATTTTATTATATTTTTCATTTATTAACCTAATTGTTTGGTCTTTTCTATCCCTTATTTTTATCATTGGGGCCCCCCCCCCCCCTCATGCGGGGTGGGGCCTCCCCCGTTTTAAAAAGGGGGGTGGGAGAGGCCCCCCCTAGGTCCTCTTGATAGGTGGGGGGGGGGGGGGGGGGGGGGGGGGGGGGGGGCAGGGGGGGGGGGGGGGGGGGGGGGGGGGGGGGGGGGGGGGGGGGGGCTGGGTCTCAGCGCGCAGATTCACTAAGACAGTTCAAAGAAATGGACATCATACTGTAATTCAGCAGCCGAAATGCCATAATAAGTACCTCAATTTATTTCTCAATTGAATTTTTTTTATTGAATTTGTTGCCCCAGTAGGCCTATAATCTTCGAAAATGGTGGTAAAAAAACAGACAAGACATTGGCTAAATAAAATAGAACACTGACCCCTGTTGGAAAGCTATGTTATCATAAGCGCTGTATGTAGTTTTGGACATTTCCTTGTTTTCTCTCAGCTGGACTAAATATTTCTTTAAATCGCCATTGACGGCAAACTCCAGCAACATCATGAATGGGTCTGGACATGGTGACCGAAAGCATGTGAGAGAAAAATTGTAGAATAAACAAGGTATGTAAAGATATATTTTAATGGTTATGTTTTAAATTGTAGGTAATATATGGCCAGTATATTTATTTAAAAAAAACTAGAACATCGCTTTTTTTGTTTGTCTTTTGTTCGTTTTTTTTTTTTGGTGTTTTTATTAGAGGGTTTGGGGGGGGGGGTGGGTAAGAACAAATATTATTAGGAATTGTCATAAAATTAAAATTGAGGAAGCTGTGAAAATCATCAATTATTAGTTACGAAATATAGTTTGGAATAAGTACAGCACGTATATTTTTGTTTAAGGCAACAATCAACTGTCCATTATTCATAACAGAGCATTACGTATTGGTTTGGGTTCCTAAGGTAAAGGATAAAATGGAACCCGAGTACAAAATCTTGGGTACCCTAATAATCTTTGACAACTGGGCCCATTATGACACCCAACTATTTAGTCATTTTAGCCCATGATCGGTTAATCTTCCTTATAGGCGGTTCCGATTATTTACAATGTAGGCCTACAAGAATGTAAAAAATCTGGCCCATGATGTTAAGTCTGAAACTAATCAGCACATCTAGGATGGCTCAGACATTTTGTGCTGTTAAATAAGAACAGAGTAAAATATTAAATTTTTATTGGCTTACGGCAAAAAAATAAAAAATAAATAAAAGATCCCAACCAGGCGGGGAGAGGGGGGTCAGGTGGGAGGGGGTCTGATACAATGCTCGATTTTAGAAAAAACCAGTGCCGGGGCTGAAAACAAATTTCTGCAGAGCCGGGGGATAAATGTTATGGTTTCATCCCCGGCAGGGATATATTAGCTAAAGAAAAGCCGGGGATGACAGGTCTCAGTGCCGGGGAAATCTCCGGCGGTAAATAGAGCCCTGGTCTGATAGTTTGATGTAACGACTCTGATACCATGCTCTTTAATAATATTTTGCGTCACACTATTTTCCAGTGAAATGATGATGTTTCATTATTGTAATGACCTTGCCCTGTGCAGCTTCCATAAATAGATATCACATTACGGTGGGGTGGGATGGATTTCATCAGATAAACTTCTGCCAGAAAGTCTGTCTTGGTTTCTTCATTTTGTGTATCTGAAACTTTAAATAAAATGTCCGTAATCTTTGTTTTAACCATTCAATTCACTTTTTTTTTTTAAAGTAGCCTAGAGATTAGATTTAATAAAGTTAACAAAAGAATCTGCCATCGCGGGTGGGTCATGAGCAGTGATCGATTTAAGAAAAAACCAGAGCCGGGGATGAAACAAAATTTCTGCAGCGCCGGGATAAATGCCTATGGTTTCATCCCAGGCAGGGATATAGTAGCTAAAGCAGAGCCGGGGATGACCGTTCTCAATGCCAGGGATAATCCCGGCATCCCCGGCGGTAAATCGAGCCCTGGTCATGAGGCGGTTGTCCGTGGCGCTGACCGTACTGTATTGTTTCCCATGTAAACATAAATTAATAAACAACAGTTTTGAGTGAAGAAAATGATTAGAAAAATAACAGAAAAGCGCCTCGGTTTATGTGAATAAAATTGTTGCTAGGGATTCAACTCGACCATATTCACTTATTTATTCCTTTTTTTTTTTAAACTGCAGCTATTGCTAACAATGTCTTTTTAAGATAGGCATATTTGATGCATTTACTTAGTAAAGTTAAATTTTACACCTGCCATTGGTGAACTCCGTACAGAAAACTCAATGCTGTAAAATGGCCAGAAAAACATTATACAATTACTCGCCTGAGGTCATTTTAACAGCCACGGTGATCCAGTCATCGGTCTTTGCAGTCCCTTTCATGTTAAGACGATACACTTCTGCTTTGACGACTGTTCCAAACGTGCCTTTACCAATAATGTTCAACAAGCGGATATTTTTCCGTGAAATCTCTTCAAGTTTAATAGTTTTCTGAAACATGGTAAGCAGTTTATTATATTATCTTAATAGACTCTCACGAGAAAAACTTGGCTAGGTTATTGATATGTTGATTTTTTTAAACCTTTTCAGAAATGCTGACAGATAACGAAGATTCGGCGTTCCCACAAACTGTTCGCACCATAGGATGAGTTGTAATTGGCCTTTTGGCATCCGGTTTACCTTTCAGCTTTTTACGCTTCAGTGAGAAAAAAAACTTGAAATAATACAAAATAAACTTAATTTTTAGTTAAGGAACATTTGTTGAAATACATAGACTTATAGAATTCTTGAAATCTTTTATCTAAACACAGTGGCGTCCGCAACGGTTTCTGCACCAGATATCATTTTTAAAGGTTCTTATTTTGGACTTGAGGATGGGACACCATTTATTTTATGTTTTGAAAAAGAGAAGGGATGACTGATCGGCTGACCAAGCCCCCACCCACCCACCCCACCTCTTTTCGGTGGTAGCCAAAAAAAACCCACGGAGCGCCAATGCTTAAAAGTTGTACATCACCTTTCGTCTGCGCATGAAGACAAACAGCGCCACGCCAAAAATGACACAGAAGCCACCAATCAAAACACCGTTCGTTATGGCTGCTGTATATCCGGCAGACTTCTCTCGTTTGTCCAAGTCCATCGCTTCTGTCCTGGACTCCATCATGTCCACGCTGTAGGATGTGGACAGCTCACGGGACTGAGCTGTGTCCTGTGCACTCGACCACACATCACCCTGGGCCGCCTGTGCAGAGCTTGCCTCCGGATTTTTCTTTGTTGAATCTTTGATCGTTGATAATGTCGACTGAGATACTTCTGTGCTCGCTGTCAAAGGGTTTTTGACTGTTGCAGCATTTGATGACAGAGGCTTTTGAGTCATTTGCGTGAAATTTGAAAATTCACTCTTCCGCATCGTGTCGATCTGTGGGCTCACTGTTTACAACACATGATTTCATATTATCATTTATCGTTATGTTTACGATTTGAAAAAAATTATTCGAGTTTATTCGTTAATCATCCCCCCCTTTACCCAGATTTGAGGATGGAATACAGACTAGCTTTGTGATAAATCCGGATCAACTTGACATTGTTACCTACCTGGCAGCGAGTTCATGGCAGACTCACACAAACACACACACTGTGGGTTGGTGATTTCTCTCAGATATTGACTTGGATCTGGTCTTATTGGGTTTTTGAGTTGAATCACACAGCACTGAACGAAATAAATTTGACCGGTAAAAGTAAACAAATAAGACGGTTAACTCAATGATAATTATGTCTAGCGCTTTATCTCAAGCTCGCTCTTCTAGTCAGAGCCATTCCATCACTAGTTCGCTCTTCTAATCAGAGCCATTCCAAAGTACCGGCAAACTAGACGACCGCACACAGTGCACAATTGCCACTTTCTGGCTTTAATTTTAATTGAATTTGACACTATACGGGCCTACGCCGGCGAGTAATTTTACTTAACGCCCCTTTATATCCATGGAAGACTCTACCTACGGTTCCAAAAGCCTAAATATGACCCTTGATAAAGGTAAATTGGCGAAGGGCCCCTTAAATATACACGAAAACTTCTACTTGGAAACATTTCCCCCTCAAAGGTGCAAGAATGATTCTGTTAATGACTGTTTAAATTGACTTTTGCCATTCAACACCCTTGATATATATATATATATATATATATATATATATATATATATATATATATATATATATATATAAGAAAAGAAAACCTCTGATTCTAACTACATTGAATTATTCATGGCTGCTGGGCGTGACAACAGTTGATATGCTGCAACACAATAAAAAAACTTGTTGTTTTTTTTTGCCCTTTGTTATATTGGCTCATGCAGATTTCACATTTGGGCTATCTGGCGAAGGCCTAATTCTGCAGCATCTATAGCAGCCATCAAAGTCGGGTCTTGGAGGCACTGTGGGAGATATGCGTAGGCTATTTGACACACCGGGAGTCGAAGCCGTAACTCACAGCATGCAGATTTAGCTGCAGCGTGAAGATCTCGCTCGCTACCAAAGCACCATCCAGCCACCAAGGTACCCTATTTGGTCGGTAGAATTTTGTTTTATTCAGTAATTTTAATGAAAATTTGGTCGGTAGAAACATTCAACAGCTTACTGGTCATTTCAAATATATAGATGGAGGAAAAAAAAAAGATAGGTATACAGTTATGTGGGCAGTGAAATAGATGGATATATGTAGATAAATAAATAGAAAGATAGATGATGTATTTGGGTAGGCAAGCTGCTTAATAGATATGTGTGTGTGCAGTAGGGCGCCGGCGGGGGGGGGGGGGGGGGGGGGTGGGGGGAAGAGGGGGGGGGGGGGGTAGGGGGAAGTAGGGGAGGGGGGAGGGATATGTGTGGGGGGGGGGGGGGGGGGGGGGGGGGTGGGGGGGGGGGGGGGGGGGGGGGGGGGGGGGGGGGGGGGGGGGGGGGGGGGGGGGGGGGGGGGGGGGGGGGGGGGGGGGGGGGGGGGGGGGGGGGGGGGGGGGGGGGGGGGGTGTGTAGATGGTAGGTTGATGGGTGGGTATACACTAGGTTTATAGGTTGATAGGTGTAGGGTAGGTTGATGGGTGGGTATACACTAGGTTGATAAGTGTGTAGATGGTAGGTTGATGGGTGGGTAGACAGTAGGTTTATAGGTGTGTAGAAAGTAGGTTGATGGGTGGGTAGACAGTATGCAAATAGGTAGGTAGATAGTAGGTGAATAGGTGTGTAGATGGTAAGGGTTGATGGGTGGGTAGACAGTAGGTTTATAGGTGTGTAGATGGTAGGTTGATGGGTGGGTAGACAGTAGGTTTATAGGTGTGTAGAAAGTAGGTTGATGGGTGGGTAGACAGTATGCAAATAGGTAGGTAGATAGTAGGTGAATAGGTGTGTAGATGGTAGTTTGATGGGTGGGTAGACAGTAGGTTTATAGGTGTGTAGATGGTAGGTTGATGGGTGGGTAGACAGTAGGTTTATGGGTGTGTAGATGGTAGGTTGATGGGTGGGTATACAGTAGGTTTATAGGTGTGTAGATGGTAGGTTGATGGGTGGGTATACAGTAGGTTTATAGGTGTGTAGATGGTAGTTTGATGGGTGGGTATACAGTAGGTTTATAGGTGTGTAGATGGTAGTTTGATGGGTGGGTATACAGTAGGTTTATAGGTGTGTAGATGGTAGTTTGATGGGTGGGAAGACAGTAGGATGATACGTAGGTAGACGCTAGGCGAATAGGTGTGTAGATAGTATGTAAATAGGTGGGTAGACTCTAGGTTGATAGGTGGGTAGACAGTAGACATTTATGTGTGTAGATAGTAGGTTGATTAATGGGTAGTAGGTATAGGTGTGTAAATAGTTGGTATGTGTGTGTAGGACAATTACATTACCTCACTTTGTGACAACTGGTAGAATTCCAAATTGAAATGCTCGCAATCAACATTGCTTATTTTCGATGGAGACTGGAAGAATACAATTGGACAACCATTTACTTTTCAGTACAAAAAATAAAACTATTTAAATTTCTATTCATTGCTAAGTTGAACAATATGTAATGGAATAAATCTACCATGATTCTAAGCTATAAACTAGATACCCTCTTGTAGCTACATAAGCTATCGACTAGATGCCCACTTGTAGCTACATTAGCTATCAACTAGATGTCCACTTGCAGCTAGCTATATAAGCTATCACCTAGATGTCCAATTGCATGGCTAGCTATGCTTACTATAGCTATAAACTATCTAGATGCCAAATTGTAGCTATATAAGCTATCGACTAGATGCCTTGTAGCTATTAGCTATCAACTAGATGTCCACTTGTAGCTATATAAGCTATCACCTAGCTAGCTATATAAGCTATCAACTAGATGCCATTGTAGCTATAAGCTATCAACTAGATGCCCCAATTGTAGCTACATTAGCTATCAACTAGATGCCCAATTGTAGCTACATAAGCTATCAACTAGATGCCCACTTGTAGCTACATAAGCTATCAACTAGCGCAGCTATCTACTAGATGCCCACTTGTAGCCTTAGTATACATAAGCTATCACCTAGATGCCCAATTGTAGCCATATAAGCTATCAACTAGATGTCCACTTTGTAGCTATATAAGCTATCAACTAGATGCCCAATTGTAGCTATATAAGCTATCGACTAGATGCCCACTTTCTGTAGCTACATTAGCTATCAACTAGATGTCCACTTGTAGCTATATAAGCTATCACCTCCAGATGTCCAATTGTAGCTATATAAGCTATCAACTAGATGCCCAATTGTAGCTATATAAGCTATCAACTAGATGCCCAATTGTAGCTACATTAGCTATCAACTAGATGCCCAATTGTAGCTACATAAGCTATCAACTAGATGCCCACTTGTAGCTACATAAGCTATCAACTAGATGCCCACTTGTAGCTACATAAGCTATCAACTAGATGCCCACTGAAACGCGAAATTTATGAACAATATGCTCCAATAAAAACTGCAATTATTTAGCGTTCATTTTTTATAAACAAAATGTTTTATAAGTTCCAATAGATACATATATATATATATTTTAATTTAGTAAACAAATGAGTAGATTAGAGTAGATTAGGTCTAAGTATTTAGTGTAATTGTAGCCACTTACATTTAAAGGTGGAGGTATATCATGACAGTGCCAGACAATACATTCCCACCTGTCGCCTGTCAGTGGCAGAGTACAACAAGGTTGTGGTGGTGGTGCTTGAGGTCTGTCGAGAACGGGTTCGATCATGTGAGGTGGCTGCATCATTCCTCGATTACTGTCTAAGCTATGTACCATGACCACTAGGTACACGCTGGCCACCAGCATGGCGCTATACAGCTGGTTGTGCACAACCATCATATTCATTTATATGCTGTTTTTTTTTTAAACAAGCCAGTAAGAAATTGTATGCTTACATTTCCATGTTAACATCTTAGTGCTTCATGTTATTGGCCAACCCGTAGCCAGTGGCGTAGTGAGGGGTGGACAAGTGGGCATCATGCCCCGGGCACTACTCACAAAGGGGCGCCTAATGGTATATTTTACATATAATATTTCATGGTTTTCGAATTGGGGGGGGGGGGTGCGCTAAAAAGGTATTGTGCCCCGGGTGCTAGTTAAGCTCGCTGCGCCACTGCCCGTAGCTGTGTAACCCTTTCTGTATCCCTACCATAACTGACGCTTCTTTCGCAGTAAATGAACCACTGAGTAAACTTTCACGGTTTCTCTCATAAATGTTCCTTTTTCCCGTGAGGCATCAACTGAAAATAATCCGTCATGAAACATCTGGCGTACCTGGGAATTGAACTCCTGATCTACTCAGCGACTACCGAGCTCACAACGGTCTCATTAGCACAATGTCACCGAATGTTGCACGCTAGACGACGTTACTATTTAAAGCTGTAAATGAACAAAAAAACTTTTTCTCTTTCGGTTAGAACCCCCAATGATCGTGCCTTGATTATTATTCAGATAAATAACACACAGCCACAACTACACTATCTTATTGTGTGACTCAATAAAGACAACAATACAATACAAGTCAGTAAACATTCTGTTATATTCAGTTAACGAAAACAATCGTAATTCAAAATAACAAAATTGCTAAAGTTATGGTTACCCGCAGCCCTCATAGAAAATCTAGAAACTGTCCTGATCACTTCTTGAATATTCCACGATTTTTATTGTTGAATTTTTATTTTTCGATTTTTCTTTTATCGTACTTCACAGAGTTTTACGAAGTAAACAATAACCATAGAATCCATGAACAAACAACTCCAGTTGAAATACCAACTTCCCTTTTTTAAAAAAATTGAAAAGATAGATAGATACATATAATAAATATCGTTCAATGTGTTTTTAACATTAGTTTGATTATTCTAGTTTTATATTACTTTGTACACTTAGCCACATGTCAAATTTGATATCAAGAAAAAGTATTAATATTACATGAGGATTTTTATCATTACAAATAGTTCAACTTTATAAAAAAAACAACCCACTCTTAAACAACTAAAACAAAGACACGACATAAAACTATTGTTAAAGTAGATGTGCTCTTAAAATATAACATACCCTTCATTTTAATCTCTATACCTTAAGTAAAGAAAAAAATATTCAAATAAATTGTAACGTAACTAACGACGCTATGGCTCCACAAATTGATGGCACCTTTGATAGAAACTGCCGACAATGTGTTTAAAAAAATAAAAGGAGAGAAATAGTTGGGTGCGTGGCCCATTAACATTTAACAGGATGGAGTGCTCCACAAATTATTATTAACTGGCTGGCTTTTGACTAATGTTGTCGGCAAACACTGAGCTGCATTGAAATTCAAACACAATCGTGAAAATATCTTAACCCTGGTCGATGATTACAATGATAGGGGGAGGGGGGGGGTTAGACTCAAATGAAAAAAAAATAATAATGCCGGAAACTGATTATGGTCGTGCAAACAGCGCCGCGTTAAGTCATTATCTCAATAAAATTTCTGATTAAAAAAAAACACGCACACTAGTTGTCCTAATTGTCGTATCAATAAAATGCAATGCATCAGCAAGCGAATATCTGCGATGGAATCATGCTGGATAAACGAGATATCTGAAATTTCATTGGTTAACATGATTGATACAGCTTCAAGATCTTTAAGTATCTTGAATAAACCAAAGAGCTTTATGTAGATGTTATAAATCGTTATGTCGAAATACACTGTGTGCTATCAATAGAGTCGCTCTTAGGGGCTGGGAAACTTCATGTCTTTGCCTATGGCCCTTCCTGATTAGCCTTTGCTTATTGACTCCATCTGCAAACAATAAATTTGCCCCAAGTCCAAGTGTGACGTCCGGGGAGACCGCAAAACCGTCGACTTGAGTTTTTACTGTGAGACACGAGCGGAGAAGAGCTTGGAACAAAACATGGTGGCAGTGATGGCCTAGATTCCTTAGGTCACTGCACGCGCACACTCACTTCAAACACCGAAACCCAATAGTATGAACACTTCAACACGTTATTCTTGAAACACAATAGTGTAAGTTTAATCCATAAAATCCAAAATAGAATTATGGAATACAAGTGTTAAAGTCTGGGCATATAATACAGTTACCAACGTCCCTACTCTTACATATAAAGTCTCGGTATATAATACAGTCACCAACGTCCCTACTCTTACATATAAAGTCTCGGTATATAATACAGTCACCAACGTCCCTACTCTTACATATAAAGTCTCGGCATATAATGCAGTCACCAACGTCCCTACTCTTACATATAAAGTCTCGGTATATAATACAGTCACCAACGTCCCTACTCTTACACATAAAGCCTCGGCATATAATACAGTCACCAACTTTCCTACTCTTACACTCATGAACTAACACCATGTCACAAAAATTAACCGTCCGCTCTTTATCGCGGTTCACTTCGCTCTGGCTACTTTACACCTACTTTTCACGCCTGCTCGTCTCATTACCATCCACCAATCAAAGTCATGCCATACTGGCTATACCGGTCATCCTCCATTTATTCAACATTCATGACTTGACCTTCCAACCTTTCTCATTCAAACCCATGCAATCCCATTCGAACATACCAACCAACGTCCCCCGCCCCCCCACCCCCAACGTTCTCACCAGCCCCGTAGCCAAGGGGGGCACTGGGGGGCCGTGCCCCCCCTCCGCTAGGTGTGGAGTGTCCCCCCCCCCCCGCTTAAAAAGAAGAAAAAGAGGAAAAAATAAAGAAAAAGTAACTAAAATGAGAAAATACCCCCTTGCAGGGTATTGGTTACTTTGACCTGGCTACGGGCCTGGTTCTCACCCACAATCAGTATCCTTAGACATGATTTTCATTGATTTGATTAAGGTAATTAACAAGGTAAACAGAGACGTTTGTTACATAATCTCTGACAAAAATCAGCCATCAGTTGAAATTCACCAGGCTAATCCAAAAGTTCTATGTCAAAGTGACATTTCTAACGGAGAAAAATCTAGTCATTTCAGCATCGTCAATGATGTAAAAATTAGGCTGTGTTTTCACTACTGTGCTTTTTAATGTTATTCACCCTTTTGTTGCTTCATAATCAAAATATCTTAGCATGGTTGTTTATATCCAAGTTCGTCCCGATGGCTTTCAGTTTGATCTCCGCCTTCTTGCTGCCAAAATAAAATTTAAAAAAAAACCACAAAAGCTAACCACTGATGCCCTCAAAGCTGAGTGATCTATGCTAATTAATGTATTCTGAGGGCTGTGTCCTGATGCCTGTGTCCTGATGGCTGTGTGCTGATGACTATGTCCTGATGGCTGTGTCCTGATGGCTGTGTGCTGATGGCTGTGTGCTGATGGCTGTGTGCTGATGGCTGTGTGCTGATGGCTGTGTGCTGATGACTATGGCCTGCTGGCTGTATCCTGATGGCTGTGTGCTGGTGGCTGTGTCCTGATGACTGTGTGCTGATGACTATGTCCTGATGGCTGTGTCCTGATGGCTGTGTGCTGATGGCTGTGTGCTGATGGCTGTGTGCTGATGACTATGGCCTGCTGGCTGTATGCTGATGACTATCTCCTGATGGCTGTGTGCTGATGGCTCTGTGCTGATGACTGTATGCTGATATCATATCAAGAGAACCATCTACAGACCAACAAAATTATGTACATTAAACATCAATTTTAGCAAGACAAAAATGATTTATTAGCCTGAAACGGGGTGGGTCAGTCCATTTGCCTAGCATCATTGATGGTACCAAACTCGCAAACTTTCCTTCCTTCAAAACCAAGTCAAGTCTTCTATGGTTCTTAAATAACCTTAACAAACACAAGAAATTGGCCAATCTGAAACCTCTTCTGTTTGAGGCTACCGCTGCTGATTGAATGAAATGGCGTTCTTGTATAAAACGTGCTGATGTCAAGCTGTAAAGGAACCCCCCACTACCCCCTCCCCACCCCTTCTTTAAGCTGTTAATGATCGCTTGTCTATGTTCATCTGCATTTCGGCTTCAAGGTTACTTAAGGACCCTTAGATAAAGGGCTGCTTTATCAACTAGGCACAGTAGGCACTGTGCCTAGGGCCTACGGACTTTTCAAGGGACTACGAAAGTCCGAACATAAAGTGAAACAAGCAATCTAAGCCTGGATGCAGGACGTGTTAGAGCATTTTCGTGTTATAAGTAAGGGAAGTAAGTCATGTTGAATAACTGTTAATAAAATAAATAATGCGTTACGCCCCTTTTTAAGCCCCCTTTGTTAATATAGCTTATATAGTAAAAAATGGTACATAATAAGCCCTTTTCTTCGGCTCTCAGAGGTCAGATCGCGAAATGGACTTTTGATGCACACATGGCAGGCCAAGACCAACAAAATGATATATACATCATGGGTCTAGGACTTATGGTTTTTGAGATCTAGGGTGATGACGGACAGACAGACAGACAGACAGACGGACAAAACGGGGACGATAAAGCTTTTTTTTTTCGAAAATGCTCTAAAAAAGTTCAGAATGCCAGTAAAATTTAATAATGTTTGTATTAAAGTAACTGTATATAA